>JAUMGZ010160926.1:0-16290 GCA_032359645.1 Pododesmus macrochisma
CCCCCCCCCCCCCCCCCCCCCCCCCCCCCCGTTTATAGTAATGCTTTTTTATGACTTAAGGTTCTCTTTTTCTACTGAATCAGGCAATCGGATGTATTTCGGAATCCAAATAAACTAGAACTACATAAAAAGTCTTGTTTTTATTTTTTTAAACGAACTACCTTTACGTGACATCAAATAAGCAATATGTGTTTAGCGGACATCATTTTTTTTTTTTTTGTGGGTCAAATTCGGCATGAGGCATTTGCCTGATTTGCCTATATGTAGTTACGACTGCTGTTAATTTGAAACAACAAATACAATTTTATAATAAACTATATTACTTTTTGGTCTGTTATATCGGGGATTTTTTTTTAAAATGCGTAACCCGGTTATAGTTATTTAAAGTCCCTGGTTTTATCACTAACCAGATTTTTGTTATTTCAAATAAGTATTTCGTTGTTATAACAAATAAAATAAATAGTTTCCCTAGTGTTTGTGTAAACAGGAGCTGCAGATGTGCGATCGACAAAGTTGTTTAGAGCAAAATAATGAAGTCTTCTGTAGTGTCTTTATTTATAGTTATTTGCCCTTGGTTGCGAGAACATAGATGGCGCTCTAAAATGATGTTTCGTCATTTCCTCATACGGGCTTTCTTTTCACACACGCTGCAATCATGGGTCGCATGCACAATCCCGGGTATGAAAAAAAAATGTTGATTAGTGTGTGAATACCTAATGTAAATGTTACAACACCGGTATATTTTGATGTAATAAATTAAAAGGAATAAAACAAAACAATAGAAAATGAAAATCCATGTGATTTTCTTTCAATAAACCTCGTCAACAGATTTCGGATACTAACCACGTGTTCAGCCCGGGACGTCCAGACAGCATAAAACCTTCGTAGCAGGAATCCCCGTCAATAAAAAGATTAAGTATCATAGGGAGGACCGATTATCCACACACCTATTTGGTTTTCCCATTGATACTCGCTTTTTATTGACTTGGCAACTCCCTATGCAAAGAATTTGCACGAGATTTGATTTAGAACAGGGGCAATCGGTTCTATTAATTGAGTTATTATTTATTAATAGTGTCAAAAAGGGACGGACTAATATCTACCGCCTCGTTTCAAGATAGTTTTTTCAATAAAGTTGGTCTTTTTCCTACAAAAGGCCTGGTCTCACTCGTGAAAAATTTGTTTAAATTATCTTTCATACACACATTTGTTGTCACAGTTGTATCCTTTGAAGGACAAATGCCAAACAGACACCTGTGACTGCCTCGCGGCAGCAAGTGGTTCTGGACAGAAACATATAAACAGGTTGGGCCCATAGTTGAGTGGTTATCTCTCAGTTGAGGGACTAGTCCTGTACAGCCTGCTCCAGTATAATCATCCCTTCACGTCCTGGGGTCTTCCCTATACTTTCTTTGACAAAAATCCCCTGTCAGATTTACCGGGGACTTCAAGGACATAATAAACAACTTATTCCCACGACGAAACCTCACAACTGTGCATTCCGTATGAAGATATATATATATATCTATTTAGTAAATTCAACAAGTCTTGCCTTTGTTTGTACATTGCTTCTATGTTATTTTGAGGAGTTTATGGACCGTACTAGGTTTTAAACTGTCCACCATATTGATCAACACAGTCCCAAGAAAAATGGCGGATGCAAATTTCAGATTGCACAACGGAACGAATATACAGAATGCACCAGAAACAACAAGAGAAAAAGAACGAACTTCCTCAAAATAATATTGTTTTTAATTTAAATCTATTAAAATTGATCATATTAGAATTGTAAAATTTACTTACCTCTGAATACTTGTTTCCTGGTCAACATGGAGGACAGTTTAAAACCTATTATGATCCATAAACTATAAAATCTCGTGGTAATATTGTGTTCTTGTTTGTAGCGATATGAAATTAAGTAAGTCATACATGTGAAACATTTCCTTAACACCGCTAAGATGAGAGATATAGTGCTGTACATGTTTTTGATGTAAAAATTTATTAAATAAAAAAAACATCATGTCATAACCCTTGTATGACATTACGGGGAGTCTTATTTAAGTATTTAACTGTAACTTGTTAATATGTTTATGGTGCTATAACTCTGCACGCCTGTTCAGAGTTAAAGCACCATAAGCGTCAACAAATGACAGTTTAATACTTATAACTTATATTTTCATTTATGTTTTTTCCACAACACATTTATTTTCAAGTTATTGAATTGAAATTAAAATTCGCAGCCATAAAAAGTTAAAAAGAAACGCTAGCATGTTCACGGAGGAATAACAAGTACTACAACACGTTTTCAATATAACTACGCCAGAGTTATGCTGAAATAAACAGATCTTTATGGTTTATATAGAGAGATCACGTTGTAAATGTAAATATTACGCATTGAATAGTTATATATCAACAAAAAGTGATAACACTCTTCATTAGTACACACATTATTATTTGAAGAAATATCTCGCACAATTTTTACATTAAAATTATGAGTTCAAACAAAATGTTTCCTTTATTTTCCATATTAAATTGATAGTAACACATAATTATTGAATTTAAGTCACTTGTGTTTAGAGTGGGATAAATCAATGTTCAAAAGTCTTGTTATTTTGTAGAAAAGGTATTTCCCAGTCGTCTCTTCCATACAGAAGATCTGTGCCAACAGTAAGTTGACATTTAATTTATTACAATTAAATCTTGAGTCATTTAAAATAATTAAATTCAATTCAGATGCTATCATTTACTTACATAGGCCTTAACATTTTGGTAAGAATTGACACAAAAGTAGAAAATTCATCATTGTCGTAGTGTCAAGTGCAAAATATTCTCTTCTTGTTCTTGCATTCAAGCTAGATTTTTGAAAAATAGTGGCTTTTGGAATTTCACATCCTATTATATGTAAGGCTAGGAAAACTAACACTTGTGAAGAAAACGAACAGAATTAACATCTTTATTTTATACCAAGTTATGGTGGTACTATCTATAACTATAAGATGACAATGTGCTTTGTTTTATCAAAACTTTTCAATTCAGTTATTTGTTACTTCTCATTCATGTATACTTTGTATAATTTAGTGGTTAAAGTTGACATCTGAAGATGTACAAGAACAGATTTTCAAGTTGGCCAAGAAAGGTTTAACTCCATCACAAATTGGTAAGTTATTTAGTACATCTGGACCATAGTCCAAGGACTAGCTTTCCCATACAAATCTTTTCTATTGTCATCCTTTACTATTCATATATTCAATTATCCAAAACTACTGGACCAGTTGAAACCTAACTTGCTTGGATGCATCCATAGGAGCAGGGGATTCAGATTTGTTAAAATGACTACGTTCAGTCTTCTGGGACAAATGGGGAAAATTGACAACATTTCAAAAATCTTCTAAAAGAGCTTGTTTCTTGAATACTTGGTAACCTTGAGGCAACTCGTGGAAAACCCAAGTTTGTTCAAGGCATGGCTGGGGTAAAAAATAGGATAGGTTTTTAGGGTTCGAAGTTCAACACCATATATATATAGCAAATGGGTAAAACTTCTCACATTTCTGACTTTTACTATACCATTAATCAAATTTCAACCAAGCAAGGCAAAATTTGTTTGAATGATAGGGACATTTGACAAAATTTAAAAAAAAAAAAAAAAAAAACTTATTTCTAATATGCTTGACATTTACCATATGTTACAGAGCTGTTCTTACAAGATTGACTCAAAGGCCAAATTGTCCTCATGTTTAATGTATTGCTTGTCCCCTCTGTGACGTCGGATTAGGTCCGACTAATACTTATACCAAGACTTCTTAAGTGTATAATATAAATAAAACTTGCACCACAGGTATCATGGGTAGTGTTGTTGGAGGAAATTTTGAACCCATTCCAAAAGGCAATAACTTCACTTTTCCCAAATTCCCAAACGAATACTGGTTTAAAAAAAATATCGTCTGCTAGAATTGCTATCACTTGTGTAAGGTAAGCAGCAGTATACAATTATCACTGTGCTTGTTTATTACCACTGTTCTCAATTATACTTGTTGCTCATTTTCTTCAAATTACAAAACCATAGGCCTGCCGCCACATACCCAAAGTAGAAGGAAAACAGCCCTGCTGGATGGGCATTGACTTATAAGCTTCAACAGCTTAGGTACTTAATAGTCTAGCTCTATATCGGATTACGATTAACATAAGAAAATCAAAGATAAATCAATTTCATGGAAATTGTAATGCATTTTCCTATGATTTAGGTAACATACAACACTGTTTGATGAGTTAAAGGTAACGTGTAACTGACAGCTTCATGATTACAAGATAACATGCAACATGTCTTTTCATGATTAAGATGTTTTGCTTTGTTTTGTACAGCTTGAGAGTCGGTGGAGTTGCAGGAATCAAACCCTGGCTATTACCATGCTCCCTTTTATTGCTTTACAGGTGTTATTCTTAGGGATTCTCATGGTGTAGCACAGGTACGCTTTGTGACAGGTAACAAAATATTGAGGATCTTGAAAGCCAAGGGATTGGCTCCTGACATCCCAGAAGATTTGTACCATCTTATTAAGAAGGCAGTCAACATACGTAAACACATGGAGAGAAATAGGAAGGTTAGCATTGGATAAAGGCAGATATTTAAATAAAAAAAACAAAAATAAAAAAAAAATATTCCAAGCAAATAAACAAAAACAAGTAATTAACATGCTGTGGGATGATAAATGGAAAAAAAATTCAATCATTACCTCTTGCTTGATAACAAAATGGTAATTTATTTGCACATAAAACAGAAAGCTAGATTTCAAGTTCATTATAAACGAGAAAATAAATTGAATGGTAGGAAATTCATATCAGTTAACACACCAATAAGACCTCAATATATCATTTAGAAAAAAGCACAACTTGTGCATGTATTTCAAGCATCTTTAGCAAAGTTAATCAGATAACAAATTACTTCCAGCAAGATTGGTTTGTATTCATACCTGTCAAAAATTACCTGGCTACACTTTTGGTCACTTGACAAATTTGCTCTAACAAAATATAAAAAAGAACAATAACTCACATACAGTAACTTCCACCAAGGACTGAAAAATTATCTGATATGTCAGGGGGACTAATTGTTTAGATATCTAGAATGCTGACAAAACACATGGATATACAAATATAATTGTCAAGACTTGCAAAGAAGCTGGGAGGGTTATTCAATATTAATATTACTACATAAAAGATGGGAGTGAAGAGTTTATATTAAACTTTAACAAATTAATAAAATATGATTTGAGTGCCCTCATTGTTTTGTTTTAACTTCAGGATAGGGATTCCAAATTCCGACTCATCTTAGTGGAGAGCAGAATTCACAGACTTGCTAGGTATTACAAGACAAAGAGGGTTTTACCTCCTAACTGGAAATAGTAAGTAATGTCTTGCTGCATGTGTATGTTTGTATTTGAATAACTGTTAAACAAGTATCTGTTCAAATCTTCAATCAAATAGGGTCAGTTATATTTTCAATGCACATTATAAGCACCAAAGTTCAATAAAGGCCCAACTCTTCTTGGATGTTGTGCACTTTTTAAAGAAGAAAAACTTGCTTGTCGATATCAAAAGAAATTTACAAACATTTGACTAAAAAGCTTTCAAAATTTGAATGACGGGCTGTATATGTTGCTGTCTGTCAGTATGTTGTGTTCACCATTTCACTCCCCTGTATGTTTGCAACTGTGTTTCCATTGGTCATATCTTGATTGCGCAACATGTTGTATTTGTATTAATAGAATATCAGTATCTATTATTCTATAAAATTTAATTGTTTGAGTTGCAGGATTTTATGATGACATGCAAATTTGATCTCTCAATACCACATAATTCTTTAGTTCTGGTTTACAGTCAGTATTACCTATGTCTTTCTCTCTTTCAGTGAATCTGCAACTGCAGCTGCTATGGTGCAATAAAGAAGCCAATGCAGACGATGTTATGATGGTCACCAGTAGCAGACAAAAGTTTATATCAACAAATAAAGACTGACATAGCTGCTATTTGGCTGTCAACTTCCAATAAATGGAGAAAGACTGTACAAGATGTTGTCTTTTTAATTGAATTTAATTGGGGGTTGTAGAACTTGTGTGGCCTTTTCTCGTACAAATAGCCCCGTCGTCTTTTCAGTCAACTGTTAATGTTGATCAACAGCATGCTCACAGCTTCAACTGAGAACTTCCCAAGCGTTTTGTTACATTGTATTGTTCGTCTGCTAAAATGTATAGCTTGTTTTTTCATTGGCTGAGAAAAACACTTAGAGGGGCGGTACAAGATGTTGTCTTTTTAATTGAATTTAATTGGAGTTGTAGAACATGTGTGGCCTTTTCTCGTACAAATAGCCCCATCGTCTTTTCAGTCTACTGTTAATGTTGATCAACAGCATGTTCACAGCTTCAACTGAGAACTTCCAAAGCGTTTTGCTACCTTGTATTGTTCGTCTGCTAAAATGTATAGCTTGTTTTTTCATTGGCTGAGAAAAACACTTGGAGGGGCGGTGCTTATCTGTCATCGCAGATCAGCTGCCCATAAATGGTTATTAACAGCACACGCATGCTCCTGTCGACAGTCATTTGGAATCTTCATAAGTTTTGTTAAATTGCTTCCAAACCACAAAAAGAATGCAGATTAATCAATAGAGTCAACTTTTTATCTATTCTTGACCTATGAAGAGTAATTTTGTTTAATCTATCGCCAGAGATACCACACTTGAGTACTCTCCCAGGTTACCAGACTGTAAAACCAGGGATTCACTGGACGCAAAAACTTGCATTTATTACTCCCAAAAACTGCACCTGGACTCTCAAATAAATGAACATAACTTTTACTATACCGTTTCCTCTTTCTCTTCTGTATCTCTTTGGCTCATTATTCAAAAGAGAAATTATAAATTTTCTTGAGCATTAATCGCCATCGGATCACACATAGTAACCAATATAGATTTTGGAAAATACCCTACGCTATTTATGGACGCGCATGCGTATTCAATATACACTCTAGAGGGGGATCAGACCAATATTATGACAGTTGTTACTGACTACACTTAACAAAAATGGACATCCGAAAGTTCTTCGGCGGAGGAACAGAGTCACAAAAAACACAAATAAATGAACAAAAGGAAGCGCTATATTGCAAGGCCCCAGTTTCCAAAAAGTCAAAGGACTCTAAAATAGGCTCTTTCCAAGAGAGTTGGCTAGTTATGTACCTGTGGTTTAGACATGTGCCGAGTGGTGGCATGCAATGCGACATATGCATGAAAATTAAAGGTGTTGACAATCCATTCAAGACAACAAGGTTGCGTGAATTGCCAAAATTCTAAAATGCTTCTATTAAATGATGTGATGATTGTAGGTTATCGTATTAAGAAGTGGATATATGAATAAACAAGTAACACATAATAATTAATCCTTTATTAATATGGACTCTCAAATTTTCTATCTGGACCCTCAAATTTTCAAAACCCAAGGTTAATCCCTGTATACCTGATATTTGTCCAGAAGCAATACTCAATGCAAATGTATGGGTATTAATATATAAATTCACTGGTATTCCATGCTTTTTTCATATATGATCTGTGTCCACTGTGGCTCTGTGGGTAGCATGTTTACTTTGCAGCTATCAGACCACTATCTACATGGGATGGAATCATACTTCCAGTATGTCTGAAGGAACCTCAGATAATCATTTTATCCCTTGAAGGATTCCGTCCAAAGCGCAAAACAATGAGAAGGTATGTCAGCTTAACTCATCAATGACAAAACAATTTTACGTTTACAGTAGAGCAAATGATAGAGAGGTTTTGTTGTTACCACTGCACGATTGTGATTTTTGCATACATGACAGTTAGCCTGCTGTGATGACCTATTTTTTTGACACGTGTGTTTTGTCAGTCAGATTTAATGAGTAACTAAAGCTATCTTATAAACTTTATGAATGAAACACGAAATGTAATCAATGGTTGAGTAACATTAGTACACTTTATAATTTTTTGATGTTTTTTTTTTCAAAAAGTCTACTCAATCAGCTACCATTTATGGTAAATCATGATGATCATTAAAAAGTTAATTACAGTTTTATTTGTCAAAGTAAAATGTAAAATTAAACAAACACAGTATTTTTATGTTTAAGTTCGAACAACAACCTTTGACCCTTGGTTTTTAGAATCTGCCCCTCATTTTTTTATCTGCTGGGTCATATGACCCACACCCACCTGAAACAATCTGAGGCTCTGGTTAAACATCAATCATTTATTCGTTCAATATCTACAACCTTCATTTGGTGTACTGCTATTGCCATAGTTTTAAATATCAGACATTTCTCACTGTATAAAAATCTCTATTTCTGATTACAGGTTTGAAAGAAAAATTTGTTATAAAATAACAAGAGACAGGAGAGTGAAACATGACCAAGAATCTAGAAGAAAAACTGATATTAAAATAAAAAATTTATACAGTTTTGCAACTGATGACAGCTTTAATTTGATTGTCACATCAGGGTTCAAAGACAGCATATAACCAGATGGCATATTTCAAACTGCGTCTAATGTGCAAAATCATTTGCTGAGAATTAAGTACTTTTAAACTGAAATAAAAGTATTTTAATACCAAAAATGTTTGTCTGTTCCATTATTAAAGGTCCCTTCAAAAATATTGAAAATGAAAGATCAATTGTTCAACTTTAGTCTGTATTAAATTGCATTTCAAAATGTTGAATTAAACTGTATTAGCTGACAGCGGTTGCTGCTAACATCGACAGCTGATAAAACATCTCTAACACACAAGATGCCGTCGACCTCAAAATCATTGACCGTTACTGTGAAAACATTTGTGGTATTTTTTATTTCACTGTCAGCACTCGGGTGTAAGTCGTAAAATACCTAGCTTAGTGGTATTAAAAGATGATGATGAATAAGCTCAATCAGTTTTCTTCCAGTTTGATGAGAACATCTCTCTAATTCAATCGCCAACACATGCTGTGCCATTTTTGTTTGTCTGGTGTAAATCAGGTGCTTAAACTCGCAAGCTTTACTTGTCATACGGAAAAAAGGTTTGAATGATACAGACAATGACGCAGACACTTAAGGAGGAATCGCATGCATTACAAGCACTTAAATGACTGTCTTTGCAGTTTAAGTGTAACAAGACGGCAACTTTGTGGGTGGCTTGAAAAAATTAAAGAAAAAAAAATTAGGGTCCGCGGTCAAAAAGAGGGTCGGTAGGGAAAGCGGAAACACAACAATTATTTTGTTAGGCCTTAAATGTATGGGGATGTTAAATGCTTACTTGAGAATGAAACAACTAAAACTGAAGTGTGCCAATTAAGGCTTGTTAAATTAAGTTATAATTATATTTTAAAAAAAGAGGCCCATGGGGCCTTAAGGTCCATCTGGTTGAAATCTGCCCAAAAGTTTCAGAGGAGAAGTCATTAAAAGACATACTGTTAAATTTACCCCTTTACGCCTTGCCCAAATGTCCCCTTGGGGTCAGATTCTTCATTTGTACAATCTAGAATCCCCTTCCCCTAAGGATGCTTCCTGACAAATGTAGTTGAAATCTGCCCAATAGTCTCAGAGGAGATGTCGTTTAAAGGCAAACTGTCAAATTTACCCCTTTTGGCCCCGCCCACCTGTCCCCTGGGGGTCAGGTCCTTCATTTGTACAATCTTGAATCCCCTTCCTCTAAGGATGCTTAATTCCTGCCAAATATGGTTGAAATCTGCCCAATAGTCTTGGAGGAGATGTCGTTTAAAGCAAAAGTTAATGACGGACGACGGACGGGATTTGGACCTTGGAACTTTGGTCCAGATGGACTAAAAATCAGTACACTGTAAATATACTAGGTCAAACTCGAAGGATATCTTACATTTGTACGTTCATTCTTTTATAAATGTGATTACTGCAGAGTTTTTTTAATACTTCAAATGCTCTGTCAAATGCTCTACTTAAACTGAATCATTTAACAGACCAGCCAATCCTGGGGAAAAATTGAAAAATATACCAGTCAACCAGATGCCATGACAGCAATATTTGATTCAAAGGTTCTTGAAAAGAAATGGAAAAGGTATCTGCCAATCAAAAGCCATGGCGGCCCTATTGGATAGAGTTCAATAACGTCGAACACACGTCTGAAAGGGGCCATAGAAGGAATATATATATCTACTTCGAGTGTCGTAAAATTCTGAACAAACAGTTCTTGAAAAAAAGTCAAAAAAAATTGCCCCACAAAAAACATAGCGGCCATATTGGACGAAGTTCGGCAACACCTGAGACAAAACTGACAGGGATCATACAAGGAATATCTGTATCAAGTTTTGTGTAAAATCTGACAAACGGTTTTTGACAAGCTTAAAAGGTCTCCGCCAATCAGAAGCCATGGCGGCTGTATTGGATGAAGTTCGGCAATGTCGGACATAAATCTGGAAGGGGACCTTAGGAGGAAACAGTGGCGGGTTTTTTTTTTTTAATTTGTTTAGAAAAAGTTGATAAAGCGAAAAGCTAACGACGGACGGACGACGCACGACGTAATTGTATAGAAAAAGTCCAAATGGATGATGTCCAGGTGTCCGGTGTACAAAAGCAATTAAAGTAAAATAAAGTAAAATGCCAGTTCCAACTCCTCTGTATTGCTCCATTTATGACCCAATGATAACAGAATTAAATCATCCTGTCTCGAGGATACATATACAATATCTAAGTTAGGATATTTTCTCTTAACAAAATGTTTGAACGCATTCTTTCTGTTTAACCGCAAATTTGACCAAAGGATCACAATTCATATCCTAAGGATGCAACGCATATAATATCAAAGTTCTGGTACAGTACTGTTGTTCTGCAGATGAAAGGTTGACTTAAAACCAACTTTTGTTTTATCATTTTAAAGGAGTACCGGTATGTTAGACTGAACTTTAACACGATGTTAGCTTATATTATGACTTTATTATTGTATCAATATGCACATATACATATAATTTCTATAATACATGTACAGTGTTATATATACCTGCTGAGGTTTCTTCTTAAACAATTACAAAAACGCATGCAGCTTCATGCAACTATGATTTTATTATAAAAATACGAAGCATATTTCTTACATACAAAAATACAAAGATTTTCAATGTTATGTTTTGATCATAATAGTTTCAGCATGTTACACTACAAAATGATTGACAATAGGTTTAACAATTTAAATATTTCTGAACAGATGAACCACAGCAGTAAAACACAAAATATGGTCTAAATTTTTGTATTATTTTTTTTCTTTGACAATGAGAAATAGAAGCATGTCGATAGGCACCTACAGACTGAAATAGCGCCAATGAATATCCAGCTAAACCTGGAAGTAAGAAGGGTGAACTATATCAATTAGGACATGTCCAGGTAATAGACAAGTCACTGACCACTAACTGAACCTATAAACTGACCTATAAACCTGTCAACACGGCAATATCCATCTATGTGTATGATGTATTGTACATTACTGCATTATGATATATTGAACATTAATGCATTCAATCACATAAATTGCACAGTAACAAAACATTTTTATCTTGTAATCATAACTTTAACAAAAAATAATAAAAATATATCACATTTACTTTGTATTACCTGAAAGTCTCCTTTTAAATCTGCATATCATTAATTTGTAGGTCAAGCCTATTCCTATAGTCTATAGCCCGCTAATGCTTTTACTTTACTGTTGTCATATACTAGAATAAGTGTTCTCTTTCTGACCTTGGAACCTCAAGGTTTATACATAGGTAACTAAAATATAAGACTTTACTGATACATCAACATGAGGTTATTCTGACATAGAAATGATGATGCTTTAACCCAATAAACAGCAGCAAGAAACTAGCAGCAAAAAACTGAGAAATATGATCCAGCAAAACTATAATATTTCGTGAAAACTTTATACATAGGTATTGATTTAATCAGTCCACATATTTATCACATAGAAAAATTATGGGCAAAATCTGATATGTATCAATTTAATTGAAGGTAATTTAAAAATACTGGCATTGATTTGATATCTGGTTTCCTAGTAACTGTCTAACCAAAGGAAAGGATTGATTGTATTTATGACACTAAAACATGATTCAGAGAAGCATTAAGCAAACTTTGTGTCGATTTTATTTAATTCATAGTTGGTTCATATTTCTTAACAATCCTCTATATGCATGCACAACATTTTACAGCATTCTATTTGCATATTTCTGTTGCAGATTATAATATCTACCTTTAGAATATGAATCCATAGTTTACACATACATTGTACCGTAACAAAACAAAGAACCAATTGTTGTTTTCTGTTCTTTCATCAAACATCATGGTCACTTTACTTGATACGAGGCCAATGATTGAATATAAATAATATCACAGAACAGCTTTATCTAAATGAGCTAAAATGTTTGTGTGATCCTCTGAATGTCTTCTTCTTCGAATTCAAAAGTACAGGTATTAAAATTTCTTTTCTTGCACAACTTTGTTTTTTCTTTTTATCTAAAAATGTTATGCTGAAAATTTGATATTATGCAAAGTTTCATGTTTGGTACAGCCATTCTTATTCATCTAAACATACTGTAGCCTCTGATGTATAAAGAAACCAGAAAACTGGGATCACATCATTTTAAATAAGATATGCATAAATGATGATTTTTAACAATATCAACATAACTTTCAAAAATTATTACCGGTATATATATAAAAAGTATAGATACTTCTGTAAACACACATTTCTTAACTAAGACTGAGGATGCACTGCAAGTACAATTTAGATATAAAGGTCATGAAGCTTTGATAACCGCTAGAAATTGAATTGACTTTAAGTTATTCTTTTTGTCTCAAAAATGAAAGTACACTCAAGTACTTATATATAATATTTGTAAAGCGAAACTCTACTATGCTATGATAACACATGAAGTCTTTTTCCTTATTTCATAAGAATTTATCTAAATTCTTCCTAGGGGACACAATGCAACATGTCCTAATCATGAAAGGTTCAGACGATTACATTTTGTGACACGTACAGCACACTTATTATTTGAAGTATAAAATCATTATAAGGCTTACTTATGGAAAATATTGATCAATGATCATAAAAAGAAAAATGACATTTCTCTTCTAATTGCAATTGATACAGTACAATCTAGAACTGTCCATTTTTTTTATCTCTTGATTTCATCAAACTTTAAACTGCAGGTCTTGCAAGTGTAATTTGCTTTTTATGAATCATTATTTTAAAATACACTGTGTGACAACGTTTGAAATATAAATGCATGACCCTTTATTATTTAGACGATAGGTGTTGATTCCACTGCTATACTTTCTATTGCACATTCATCCTGTCCTCTCCTTATACGGAAGAATCCATCCTCACCCCATTTTTCACCCCAGCTATTTTTAACAATCCAGTAATCCTGTCCTGACTCTGAATCGGTACCATATCCAACAATGACAACCACATGATTTGTAATCTCAAATGGATTAAAAGAGTTGTGTAATCCAGAAAAGTGGTAAATACCACTCTTGTAATGCAGAAAGTCGTTATATACTTCAAAAGATACCGCTAGAGGACCATTGTTAACTAGAGCCAATCTCATCTCGACTTCACTACACCTGTAATGACATTGAAATGAGCCAGCATGCATTATATGATTAAATTAATATCAATTAACTACATAACATCTTGAAATGGTATTACTGCTGAAATAAAAGAATATGAGGAATGTTATGGGTCAAAGTTTCTTAGATCCAATCCAATTAGAAAACCAGGAAGGATTCAACAGCAATGCCCTAAATAGCAAATTCATCATGACAACGTCTAATGGTATTATGGCTAAATAAAAGAAAACTAGGAATGTTTCGGAGTCAAAGTTTCTTTGATCCAATCCAATCAGAACACTGGGAAGGCTTCAACAGCAATGCTCTCAATAGCACATTCATCATGACCACGTCGAATTCTGAAGTAGCCGTTTTCACCCCACGCTTCTCCCCAACTATTCTTGACAATCCAGTAATCACCAGCTTCTTTGTCAGTCCCGTATCCCACCAAAGTGACGGCGTGATTTGTGATCTCAAATGGATGAAAGGAGTTATGTAGTCCTGTGTAATGGTAAACACCTCCTTTATAATGCAGAAAGTCATTGTACACCTCAAAAGCCACTGCTAATGGTCCATCGTTTATCAGACTCCTCTTCATCTCTAATTCATTACACCTAGTGAAAACAATGGCAATTTTTCTTGGCATACATAAGACACAAAACACACTATGTGTATCACTGAATTTCAGAACATCTTATACAACATCTCTTGACATGAAATAGATATGTTGAAATGATAAAGAAACAAAACAAATCGTTTTTTATATGAAATTTCTAAATATACATACAACATTATTAAACGTCTTAATATACGATACATGCATATATAGGGGTTAAAAAATTTCAGTTTTACAAACTGTTTAAAACAAAATTTTGCAGATAGATATATTATACAAATGAATGTACCAGTTTTGTGTTTGTTGACTTGATCAATCTTCTATAGAGGAATGTTACCAATGAAAGTGCTCTTAGATAATGGTGTTAGGTTTTGTTACATAAAGTGTATACTGAATGTGCAAAACTAATTGTGAGCATTTCTTGTCTTCATTTAGGATGTCATTACATAGCGTATTCGTTCGGGCGTTTAATAGAACAGGTAAGAATCTAAAAGTAGAGATGGGCGTTTAATGGAAACAAGCGACTATTAGAGGTTTATCAAAATCAACTGGAGGGAGGAAAAAGTCACTAGTTTGGGCGTCAAAGTAGGGGGGGGGGGCGGTTTTTTAGAGACTGGCCTTCATTAGAACGAATAAGGTACATGTATGGAGATTAATATATAATCATTAATACTATAAATTTCCAGTTGTGATTTGTTGTGTGCAAGGCAAATATTTATACTGTAATTGTACTTATATGAGCACAGTCATATTTTAGCGCTACAACCCATGTAAGACATATACGCCCAATCATAAATTAGCGTACATAGGCCTACATTAATGTTTTAAATTTATATGTATAAATATTAGCCCAGTAAATAAATTTTATATGTTTTAATGTCAGCACGATAAGGGCTAAAATAAGATTACCGCTAAAACGTGTACGTTTACAGTTTATAGACCTTTATTAAATAAATACACTGTTGTGATCTTATATATGGGTAAGTCGTTCATAGATACAATGGTGAGGGTTAGTGGACTATGAAAAGCATAACCTCAACTTCCACCATTGTGCTGAACAAACATCTGAGGAATTTATGACTTCTGCTGTGTACAGAAAAGCAAAGAAAGCATTGCACATATGGGACATGAAAATCTGATAGTAGGTATCCAAAGAAGTTGAATGGAGAAATCTTCATACTGTTTGTCAAGCCAAAAACTGACGCACAATTTCCAATCATTGTGCATCTGGATCAGTTTTGATGAATATGATTCCCCGGCCCCTGGTTTAAATAATGTTTTATTGTCAATTTTTTTAAATTTTATTTGATTTCATTCTTTGTACATTTTTTATGAATTAAATTATGTATAATTCTTTAAAAATTGAGTTTATCAATGAATAAAGAGAAATATCAGCTTAAGATGTCAAACTGTCAATCACCACATTATTCATTATAAATATAGATTGGTTATTACATATGTGTTACAGGGGCGACTATAAGTGTACAACTGATGTCAGAGGTTACATCTTGTGACACGGGGGTGTGTTTAGTTCACATGTGTCAGAGGTCACAGAGGCAAGGATTCAAACTGTACCACAGATGTGACTGGGTTCACCTTTGAGATTGTACTACAAAGCTAACACTGTGTATCACAGAGGTGTCAAAGTTCACAAGTTGTAACACAAAGGTCAGAGGTCAGAAAGAGTACTAAAGAGGTCAGGGTTCAAAATATATTACAGAGGTCAGAGTTTGCAAAGTATACAACAGAGATCAGAGTTCATGAAGTGAACCAGAGATGTCAGAGTTCACAAAGTGTACCATAAGGGTCAGAATACATAAAATGTACCTCAGAGGACAGAGTTCACAAAGTGTGCCACAGAAATCAGAGGTCACATAACTAGTACAGTAAGTGTACCACAGATGTGTCAGAGTTCACGAAAAGAACCAAAGAGGTCAGAATTCACAAGGTGTACCACAGAGGCAAGTTTTTCACAATATAACTGAACAAGAGGCCCATGGGGCCTTAACGTCCATCTGGATTGGCATTTGAATATTTTTGATCCTAGGGTCACTCCTTG
>JAUMGZ010160937.1:0-16290 GCA_032359645.1 Pododesmus macrochisma
TCCAGTGGTTCAGGAGAAGAAGTCGAAAATGTTAAAAGTTAACGACGACGGACGACGGACGGACGGACGGACGACGGTCGGGATTTGTATGAGAAAAGTCCACCTTGGATCTTTGGTCCAGATGGACTAAAAATTAATGGTTTAATCTTAACAATTTTTTTTTATAAAAAAAACCTGTCTCTCACCAGTACAAATATTCATTGGGACAAATGTCATATAAATACACTTACTTTCTAACATTCTTACCTTTGATTGCTCTGTAACGGCTTGTAAAGTAAATACTCCAATTATCTGTTGATATCGACTAATTTGTACCAATACAAAGGCGTGTTTTATACTATTATCTGAAAGGCAAGTATACATAATAATTAACAGTAGAAGCAGGCTGTTTTATTACAATAATCGTAACCCGAGTAATACAGTCATTATCTTCCGCTCCATTTATAATGTAAGACTATGCCGCTAGAGGGAGCTGAACTATAGAGGGATTGCACGTGACGTCACCGGTCCGCCGTGTTGGAAGGCAAGCTTAATTGCGCTTATCATATTATACAGTGGAAAAACAGGGTGTCACAAATGTGTGATAAATCCGTTATTAATTCACAGAATTTCATGAAATTAATATATTTTGAAAGAATAAATATCATGCTATACGATGATGATAAAGAAAAAGTAATTCGTTTGTATTTGAATCCGTAGCGACTGTGTGAATATGACCAAATTTAGTAAGATTATATAGTCAACACTCGTCAGTTGCCCTCCACACAGGTACATTTTAGCCAGTAGCCCTTTAAATCGACAGTTTTGCGTGAACGTGCAAAGCCTCTATTCGAGTTTCACCTAAATTACAATAGAAGCAGGACGTCTGCTTTCATCAGAATTTTCATAAGAAGATTACAACTGAAGTTTGACAGCAGTGTTTTCATTAAAAGTGGGACATCTTATCACAATTGAGGCGGATATCTGATTACAATTATATAAGTTCTAAAGACAACAATTATTTTCACCATAATAAAAGTAACAAAAACCTTCGTTTATGCCAGACTGTACACGTTTTGCAGTAAGATATACATATATAAAGCCCACAACGCGGTTTGTCGTCTTTTCTATGAAATAATACAATTCTCAAATATTTGGCGAATTTTGATTTTGATCATCTAGATAGACTGTAAGGAATTTCAAGTGAAAAGGCAATTTAACAGAATATTAACTATTATTTGTTACACGGTGTGTTGGCGACAGACTATGTGTTACACGGTGTGTTCGCGACACACTACTTGTTACAAGGTGTAATGGGGCACATTAATTGTTACACGGTGTGTTGGCGACACATTATGTGTTACACGGTGTGTTGGCGACACACTAAGTTGTTACACGTGTGTTGGCGACACATCAGTTGTTACAAGGCGTGTTGGGGACATATTACTTGTTACACGGTGTGTTGGCGACACATAACTTGTTACACGGTGTGTAGGCGACACATTTGTTGTTACACGGTGTGTTGGCGACACATTAGTTGTTACACGGTGTGTTGGCGACACATTAGTTGTTACACGGTGTGTTGGCGACACATCAGTTGTTACAAGGCGTGTTGGGGACACATTACTTGTTACACGGTGTGTAGGCGACACATTTGTTGTTACACGGTGTGTTGGCGACACATTAGTTGTTACACGGTGTTTTGGCGACACATTAGTTGTTACACTGTGTGATGGCGACACATTAGTTGTTACACGGTGTTTTGGCGACACATTTGTTGTTACACTGTGTGATGGCGACACATTAGTTGTTACACGGTGTGATGGCGACACATTAGTTGTTACAAGGCGTGTTGGGGACACATTAGTTGTTACACGGTGTGTAGGCGATACACTACTTGTTACACGTGTGTTGGTGACACATTAGTTGTTACACGGTGTGTTGGCGACACATTAGTTGTTACACGGTGTGTAGGCGATTCACTACTTGTTACACCGTGTGGTGGTGACACATTAGTTGTTACACGGTGTGATGGTGACACTCATTAGTTGTTACACGGTGTGTTGGCGACACATTATTTGTAACACGGTGTTTTAGCGAGACACAACACACTGTGTATCGAATATGTCTTACCAACTGACTTTTTAGTTTTAAAATTAACAATTAAATATTCAATTTTCATGTTCACTTGAACAAATTAAGAGAGAGGGGAGATCACTCTGACGGAAATCCTGTTTGGAAATTCTATTGATAGTGTATGGTTTAACAAAACCACGGTTATCACGTGATTTGATTGCCCAGTTAAATACTAAGAAGCTTGTAGGAGGTAAGATATACTAACTTGTGGCGTCTGCGGCACCGACATCGTGGAGGCTGAGTCTATCTAAGGCTATAGGTTGTTTATACACTGAGTAGGTTGTTTTCTCGTTCTGGGAGGATTGTTGTAGCCGTATGTAGTTACTGTCAATGGAATGTTTCTATAAAAACATAAATTTAGTAAATTTACCTATTTTGAAAATAGTTGAATCGTTTAAGTTAATATGTAAGAGTTTGATTGTTACATGTTATAAGTCCTAGATAATAAGATGTTTCGCTCATCCCAATTATCAGGTGTAATTATGCTTAATAAAGTTTTATTTCTTCAGTACATAGCTTCAGATGATATATTAGTCTAAAAGAATAATGTTAAATTATACTTAAGTTCATCTGAATCAATTATCATTCTGCTAAGAATGTTTCTCCCTGCATCCTATTCCACTATCATTATGTCCGTTTCAGGTTAAAACGCAGTTGCAATGGTCTTGTATTTTACCTAATTATATCTTAATAATTATATTAACACAAGGCAACTTAATAAACATAACAACGCACAGTATTCGAACCGGGTAACATTGTATGTCCCAATATTTAATGAAGTTTTTCTCTTCTATCTTCGTTGATACTGCACACTTAATTTGTATTAAAAAAAGATAAGTTTACAAACCTTGCGCGTTGGCTTTTTTGTTTTCGTAATGAGAAGAATATCGTCAAATAGAAAAACGTACACATCTGATGACTTGGTCGACTCTGAAAGTAATTCATTAAATTCAGTTGAAATCAATTGTAAAAGGATTCTCTAAAAACGAATCAGAAAATGAACAGGATCTTAACTATTAAAGTCGGGTAACCTTTGTCAAGAAGAAGTTAGTAATTTGATCTCATAGTTTAAAGAAAGCCTTCGTGAAAAATGGAGAGTAACTTGATCTTACCTATAAAAGTCAGGTGATCTTCGTAAAGAAGGAGATTAACTGGATCTTACCTGTTAAAATCAGATAGCTTACGTGAAATAGGCGATACATTTAACCATTGTGAAGGCTAGTGACTTTATCTTACCTGTGAAAGTCAGATAGACTTTGTGAGCAAGGTGAGGTACTATATCTTAACTGTCCACCTCAGGAAACCTTCTTATGAACTTGCGTAACGGGGTCTTACCTGTTAAAATTAGGTTACCTCCATCAAATCGTCGAGCAAAAGGCTCTTACCTGCTAAAGACATATCAGATTTGTGAAGAAGGTGAGTAAGAGTATCTTACCTGTTAAGGTCAAGTAACCTTCGTGAAGGAGAGTAAGGGAATCTTGCCTGTTAAGGTCAGGTAACCTTCGTGAAGGAGAGTAAGGGGATCTTACCTGTTAAAGTTAGGTTACCTTCGTGAAGGTGAGTAAGAGTATCTTACCTGTTAAAGTCAGGAAGCCTTCGTGAAGGTGAGTAAGAGTATCTTACCTGTTAAAGTCAGGAAGCCTTCGTGAAGGAGAGTAAGGGAATCTTACCTGTTAAAGTCAGGTAACCTTCGTGAAGGTGAGTAAGAGTATCTTACCTGTTAAAGTCAGGAAGCCTTCGTGATGAAGCTGTCTTTTAGGACTACATATCAACCTTTCACACGGCTGCTTACTCAAGGCAGATCTTAGAAACTGCAAGTTAAATGTGTAATCAAAATTAATAATATGAATTAATAATTTAAGTCTTAAATCCTCAGGATTAGTTTTTCATGCGGACCGACTTAGGACGGTCAACCAGCACGAGACAAGGCGGTGTGGTTAAACGGGTTAATGTGGCCTCAACCTTCCCACTTCACACAAGACGTCTTAAGTATAGATGTACATTTAAAAAATACATTTCGTGAATCTATTATGTATTTCAGCAATTAACCACTCACTTCAATAGTTTTGAAAAAAAAATCCAAAAGAGTAAATCGCATCTACATATTAGCGAGAAAAAGAGTAAATGTAGCTTAAGGTTGAACACTTACATCAGGCACAAAGGCACGTGGATCTACATCGGACACTGACGGCCACACCAGTAACCCTTGTATTTCCTGGAGCCTCTCATAATTTTTAGCCCACTTCATTTTATCTTCCATTTTTTCTAGAAATTGAAGAATCATTAAGGAAAAAATACTACATTTCGAACATAATAAAGCACATTCTAATGACAAACCACGAGTACATTACATGTCAAATTCAAGTTGTTAATGAGTGATTAGAGGAAAACGTAGACAGGAAATAACTAAGACTCATTAGAGGAAAACGTTAACAGTTAATAAAAATAGTAGCACATGTTATTCTTTAGAATTTAAGGTCATGTAGTGCAAACAGATTTTCTTAAGACTTAAACTTTTAAACGTAAATTTTATCGGAGAACGCAACAATATAAATCAAACTGTAGACAATGGCGCAATCTAGATGTGAAGAAAACCAAAATCACATAAAGAAACATCATTCATCAATACACTTTTCTTAAAGTGTATTAAAAGACAAAAAAGACAATCCAGCTAGCTTAGAGTGTGATGTTTTTAAACAAGATAACAGACTTAAACACCCGTATCCTTAATTCAATAAGCGTTCTGCCTTTAAGCGGTCCTAGATCAAATGCCAAAACTCTTCTACCTTGACAAAAAACACGTTTCGGATGATATTTTATCGAAACATGATAACCACTTTCCAATGGAAACCGTCCGTATTTCATCTGCGTAAAAACAAGAAGAAATAGGATTATTGGAATAAATTATATAGACAAGCAAACAACTATTACATCAAAAAGTCTTCACCAAAAATAACCCAGACGGACCACCATGTAAGAGCCTTGACAACGTGCTGAGGGGTTTGGGAGAGGCAAACTTACGTAATGATCCCTCCACACGTTCTATGAGGTCTGAAAGGAGCTGCTTATCTGCTTCGTCGTTAGTATATTTCCTTATATTGCCCAATAGAAGAGGAAACTTTGTACAATGCTGCATGGGAGCCACCAATAGGTCCGTCAGCTTCAGCCTGTTGCAGCGTTGATCTTGAGAGCACCACTAGTAAAAACAAGATAGGTGGAACCATCAGAGGAAAGACATTGACAAACAAACAGCAGCCGCGTCAAGCAATTCAGCCCCAGATAAAAAAACCAACAGCAGCCGCGTCAAGCAATTCAGTCCCAGATTAAAACCGCTTCAAGTTATTCAGCCCCAGATTAAAAAAACAACAGCAGCCGCGTCAAGCAATTACGCCCCATTTTTAAAACCAACAGAAGCCGCGTCAAGCAATTCAGCCCCAGATTAAAAAAACAACAGCAGCCGCGTCAAGCAATTCAATCCCATATTTTAAACCAACAGCAGCCGCGTCCAGTAATTCAGCCCCAGATAAAAAACAAGAGGCCCATGGGGCCTTGAAAACCATCTGGTTGAAATCTGCCCAGAAGTTATTTAAAGAAATAATGTCAAATTTACCCCTTTTGGTCTGCCCACCTGTCCCCTTGGGGACAGATACTTCATTTGTACAATCTTTAATCCCCTTCCCCTAAGGATGCTTCCTGCCAAATTTGGTTGAAATCTGCCCAAAAGTCTCAGAGAAGACTGAAAAGGCATACTGTCAAATTTACCCCTTTTGACCTCTCCAACCTGTCCCCTTTTGGTTGGATACTTTATTCGAACACTCCTGAATCCCCTGGATGGGGGTCAGGTCCTTCATTTGTACAATCTTGATTCCCCTTCTCCTAAGGATGCTTCCTGCCAAATTTGGTTGAAATCTGTCCTATAGTCTCATAGGAGATGTCGTTTAAATGCAAACTGTAAAATTTACCACAACCTATCCCCTTGTGGGATAAGGACTTCATTTGTACAATCTTGAATCCTCTTCCCTTATAGGATGCTTCCTGCTAAATTTGGTTAAAATCTGCCCCAAAGTTTCAGAGGAGAAGGCGTTTAAAGGCAAACTGTCAAATTTACCCCCTTTAGACCCCGCCCACCTGTCCCTTGGAGGGTCAGGTCCTTCATTTGTACAATCTTGATTCCTCTTCCCCTAAGGATGATTCCTGCCAAGTTTGGTTGAAATCTACCCAATAGTCTCAGAGGAGATGGTGTTTAAATGCAAACTGTCAAATTTGTCGAATTTCGTCCAGCTAAGACGAAAAGTCCATAAGTCCCTAAGTCAAAATTCGAAGTCCTGACAACTCGAACGAAATGTACATTTTGTCTTGTTTAAGCCAATTCGACTTTTCGACTTAAGCTAAAACCAGCCAACACAATGAAGTGATCATTTAAATCATATTTCACCTTTTCAAAATCACAAAAGTCGTCGTGTCGTCTTAGTTGTTCAATATATGTTAAAGCGTTAACATAATTAAGGCAATAGGTGTGGTAGACTCCGCCGTCCCTCGAATGTGTGGTGAACTAGAATAGTGAAAACATACCAATGTTGATTAAATACAATTTTTCATAAAATGCAACAATTCTAAAATATTTCTTTTGAAGAACTTCATCACTAACTTATTGAAGATATGGTAATCAAATAATCACACCCAACAGAGACCATTTAGTAATAAGCAGTTTGTAGTCACTTACATATAACTACATACAGTTCACAGATGGAAATCTTAACAGTAATGATTTAGCCGAGAAACACAGGTATATACATCATAGTTCTGTAATGAATAGGTGCATAGGAAATCTTCAGTAATCACAGAAAAACTACATACCCTCTCAAATGCTCTAATTAAAACACTTGTACTTCCGAAGTCCGTTGAGCTCATATCTTTTAACAGAGCCGAGATGAAATCTTTACAAAACGTGTAGCTTACCTGTGAACAAACAAGTCTAAGTAAACACAAGGTATAAAGAAGTAAAGCTTATCTATAGGTCATTTTATACATTATGTAATGTACATAAAGTGTGTACAAATAGATTATTTTCTTAAGATTATCATAATGATATGACAGCCACATGAACTTCTCAGCCGCCATGTGCTCACATCTCTTATTATCCGTGGCCCTAAATATACGCATACCTTTAAATGTTTGTAGCCCTAAATGTCACGCGTGTCAATGTCCCGTAACCCTAAATGTCACGCGTGTCAATGTCCCGTAACCCTAAATGTCACGTGTGTCAATGTCCCGTAACCCTAAATGTCACGCGTGTCAATGTCCCGTAACCCTAAATGTCACGCGTCTCAATGTCCCGAAACCCTAAATATCTTCACTTCTTTAAATGTCCCATTGGCCTAAAAACATGTACGTACGAAAATGTCACGTTGCCCTCAATTTCTGCAGGTCTCTTAATGTCACATTGCCCTCAATTTCTGCACATCTCTTAATGTCACATTGCCCTCAATTTCTGCACATCTCTTAATGTCACGTTGCCATCAATTTATGCATATCTCTTAATGTCACGTTACCCTCAATTACTGCACGTCTCTTAATGTCACGTTACCCTCAATTACTGCACATCTCTCAATGCCACGTTACCCTCAATTACTGCACGTCTCTTAATGTCACGTTACCCTCAATATCTGCAGGTCTCTAAATGTTACGTTGCTCTCAATATCTGCACTTCTCTTAATGTCACGTTGCACTCAATATTTGCACGTCTCTAAATGCCCTGTAGCCGCAAAAATATCTACACATCGATAAACCGGAGCCCATAAAAATACGCACATCTTTAAATTCTCGTAGCCCTCAATGTACATACATTTCTAAACGTTTGTAGCCCTCAATGTTCGCATATATATAACCCCAAATATCGCAGTATTACTTATTTGCGCTTTTCTCAACTCCCGCGCGTCTATATATAAATGTCCATACAGATTGAACATTCATACGTCTATAACATCAGTTTTTAATTGTTCTCTGTCCTTTATGTTCGAACCTTCCTAAATGTCTAAAGTCCACAAGAAAAGTCAACATTTTCTAAGATATTGTCCATAAATGTCCTTACGTATTTATTTGTATAACAGAAATTAATATCGCTATGACCTGAGGTCGAATTGGTTTGGTAATTCGTTAACCATTTTAATTTCATAAATTTGACATTGTTATAAAAGGTACGAATCATACATGTAACAACTTACATAGCAAAGTTCACCCAAGTTCTCAAAGATATAACAACTTACACAGCAAAGTTCATCCAAGTTCCCAAAGACATAACACCTTACATAGCAAAGTTCATCCAAGTTTCCAAAGATATACCACCTTACATAGCAAAGTTCATCCAAGTTTCCAAAGATATAACACCTTACATAGCAAAGTTCATCCAAGTTCCCAAAGATATATCAACTTACATAGCAAAAGTTCACCCAAGTTCCCAAAAATATAACAACTTACATAGCAAATTTCATCCAAGTTCCCAAAGATATAACACCTTACATAGCAAAGATCATCCAAGTTTCCAAAGATATAACAACTATATAGCAAAGTTCATCCAAGTTCCCAAAGATATAACACCTTACATAGCAAAGTTCATCCAAGTTCTCAAAGATATAACACCTTACATAGCAAAGTTCATCCAAGTTCCCAACGATATAACACCTTACATGGCATTGTTCAAATAAGTTCCCAAAGACATAAAACCTTACATAGCATTGTTCTAGTAAGTTACCAACACATAACAACTTACATAGCAAAGTTCATCCAAGTTCCCAAAGATATCTTGTGGTTCAGCAAACATCAAGTGACCTTCAACCTGCACCTTTTTCAGAGGCTCCATGAAACACTGTTAAAGATGACAAACAATGTTATGACTTAGAATGTATGAATTAATTTAATAAAGTTATAATCTATAAACAGCAATCGTTCTTTATCGAAAAGCATGCCGTTTATATGGTGTTCCGTTAAGGCCAAGTTTACATATGCTCCTTCGCTCCTTCGTCCTAAACACGATGGCACGAAAGAGAAAAAACACGATGGCGAAAGAGTGAAGTAGGCGTTTATGTCGAAGGAGTGATAATGGAAACTTGGCCTTAACGCAAAACCATACCTGAAGGTTTTCATTCTAACGATCTATTAATGTTGTATTATTTTTCAAACTACTTAAAACAACAACGTCTTCTTGATTTTGAATAAAAGAACACTTTTCAACAGAAACCTGAGTATTTAAAAACATTTGTAGCTATAAAAATAAATTGACAAATTAAAAAAATATGCTTGACATAGTTATTTTTTGTCAATACAGGTAAATCTTTCAGTTAGAAATAAATTTCTACCAATTAGAGGCTACCTGTACAACTAGGTTAATATGGCAATGGTTAATTTTGAAACACCTTCCATTGTGTTTGGGGTTAGCAAAAATTCCCTTGGTAGACAATGTTATAATAATATTTAAAATATATTAAAAGTTATGTTCCGGAAAAGCATGTTAGAAAGAATAAATAAGTTTTTTATATGTTAAAGGGTAGATAACTTTGGGTATAGTCGACCAAGAGTTGTGGTTTTTGCGTACTGCACACAATCTCATGGTGATTATCATTTGTACCAAATGTCTTAGAAATATTTTACATATTTTAAAAGTTATGTTCCAGACAAGCATGTGTGAAAGAATAAATAAGTTTTTGTGTTTAAGGGGAGATAACTCTGGTTATAGATGACCAAGAGTTGTGGTTCTTGTGACTGCACACCTTCTCATGGTGATTGACATTGGTACCAAATGTCATAAAAATATTTTAAATATTTTTAAAAGTTATGCTCCGGACAAGCATATGTGAAAGAATAAGTAAGTTTTTGTGTTAAAGGGGAGATAACTATGTATAAAGATGAGCAAGAGTTGTGGTTCTTGCGCATTGCACACCGTCTCATAGTGCTAATCGTTTGTACCAAAAGTTATAAAATTATTTTATGCATTTTAAAAGTTATGCTCAGGACAAGCATATGTGAAAGAATAAATAAGTTTTTGTGTTAAAAAGAAGATAACTCTGGGTATAGTTGACCAGGAGTTGTGGTTCTTGCGTACTGCACACCGTCTCATGGTAATTATCATTTGTACCAAATGTCATAAAAATATTTTAAATATTTTTAAAAGTTATGCTCCGGACAAGGATAGTGAAAGAAAAAGTAAGTTTTTGTGTTAAAGGGGAGATAACTATGGGTATAGTCGACCAAGAGTTGTGGTTCTTGCGTACTGCACACCGTCTCGTGGTGCTCATCCTTTGTACAAAATGTCATGGTCCCAGGGTCATGCCTAAGAAGTTGAAAATGTGAATAGTTAAACATATTTGCTAGTGTTGAACTTTGACCCAAAAACGTGTGACCCAATTTTGACCCCAGGGTCACACCTTGACAACCTTGGTTCTCCATGCCCTAAAGTTACAACATAACAAAACATTAAGCTCTAGACCTTCTAGTTTATTAGAAGATTTTTGAAGTTTTGTCAAATGTCCCCCCTTTTGGCCCCCCATGGGGGCCTAGACCCTTCATTTGAACAAATCTGAATGCCCTTCCCCTAGGGATACTGCCTACCAAGTTTGGATGAAATTGCTCCAGTGGTTTAGGAGAAGAGGTAGAAAATGTGAAAAGTTTTCGAGGAACGGAGGGAAGATGGATAGGATTTGTATGAGAAAAGTCCACCTTGGACCTTTGGTCAAGATGGACTAAAATCAATTGAAAGCACATCTACATCTACAGATGCATCATGTGAAGTTTTATCAGATAGACAGAATCCAAGCTTCTGAAAAATGTTCGGGCAACTTCACAAGGGAAGAAGAAGTGGAGTAAAATCAATATGCACCCCCCACTTCATTTGGAGGATATAATTATGGAAAGTATAATTTAAGTGGTCAAAACCTAGAAAAACACAAGATGGGAGTCAAATAGGTAGAGCTTGAGTATCCCCAGCAAAAATAGCTTAGCTGATTGTTTGAGAGGTAGATCTGGATAGTTTCCAGGGCAATAACTTTCAAACTTTATCACAGCTTCCACAGGTGGTGTTATAGAAATAAAAAGGTACTGGAGGATTGCAACAAGTAATATCTAGAAAATTAACATATTAATTTAGGCCAAAGCTTTGGTGGTGAATAATTCATAAACTAACTCATAGTTGATGTTCAAATATTTAATGTTAATATTTAACAAAATATCCTAGTTTAAAAGTGCAATTTCAAACGCCTGCTCTTTCAAGCAGACTATCCCCCAGTGACTTTGTTCGTATTTCCTGTATCTTTTCTCTATGATCTTTAGACGTTTTAGAAAAGCTGCTTTTGGCTACAGATAAAGCATAGTCTTTGCCACTTAAGTACACCATATTGCTATGCTGTGCCAGACCGAGGTCTTTCATTGTCATTTTGCTGATGTGTTCTTTTGTGTGTGCACAAACGTAGCTTGCTAATATATAACCAGTCATGAAGGCATCAAATCCAGCCCTATGACCACCAACCTGAATAACCTCCTGATTACTGCGTATTTTCATGCAGCTTTGCATTTTACTGTCCAAATGATCAGCTGACTTGGTCAGAACATGTTCAATCTGTTTAAGGGATTCTGAACTATTTGAGTCAATATGATCAAGTGATTTTGAATTTTGACTGGCCCCCTGATCAGAACCATAAATGTTCACCTGATTGGATGATTGAGACTTGCTTTCTTTCTGCTCTTGTACACACTTTTCAGATATTTCTGTTTCAATTTGAGCAGACAAGTCTGTATGACTAGTGACTTCATCACAAACACTATTGTCTGTCTTGTCACACTGCTGCCTTTCTCGACGGCGTTTACGCTTTCTGGTTTTCTTTGTTTCTATCCAACAATCAAGGTCAAGTATAAGATCAATGTCATGTGACTTGGAACATTTGTTTCCTTGGCTGCACCAACCATGTCCCTGTCAACAAAAGAGGTTGCAGAATAAAGTAAAATAACATTTCAAATTTTGGCTGAAATTTAGATAACCTCATGACATAATTGTTCATGAATGGTTGTGTAATATGTTGTAAAATAATGAAAAGAATTGTGTATCTGTGGGGATCAAACAATTTCAACATGTTCTTTTGAAAATAGTCAAGTAAACTTGGTTCGGACTAGTGATAATTTTCGTGAATTCTGCTATACATGTTTATTGTCACTAAAAAATTGTGAAATTTATATACCCCACTAGATGGAAATTTTCGAGAAATGCATTTCAAGTTTGGTTGAAACCAGACCATTTTTTGAGAAGTTAGAGCACAGAAACCTATTAACCAATGAGAATTTAGTATTCTAATTAATATGCGTAAATATGCACACACCACATTGGCCATCAAACTTAACCTGAGTCTTGTCATTATGTACTTGTATACCAAATTTTGTTTAAAATCAGACCATTCTTAGAACAGTTAGAACACATAAGCGGATTAACCAATGAGAATTTAGTAACCTTATTAATATGCTTAAATATCCACACATCCCATTGCCCATCAAACTTAACCCGAGTCTTGTCATTTTGTACTTGCATACCGGTACCAAATATGGTTGAATCAAATCATTTTTAGAGCAGTTAATGCACGTAACCAAAGTGTGACAGATGGATGGACGGATAGTTGCACCAAAATTAATATTCTCTCGTTTTCTTCGAAATGTAGGGGACAAAAATGGAATATTTATTATGGTGAAAACTGGTCAAATACAAATGTAATCAAACCATTTAAAACCTCAAACTCAATGAAAGCAATATAACTAAAATAACCTCAATTAAGTTTTTTTTCTTTTTCTTTTTAAATCTTGGCTTTAACCAACAGAAGACAGGTATACTTTAAATCTGTTATATACATACTGAGTAACTCTGACAGACACACTTTCTCATCTCCTCTAGCTGATCCTGGTTAGTCTCTAGGACCTTGATCCTGCTCAGTACTGGTGGTGGACATCGAATTTGTGTAATGTTGGGCATGCTTAGTGGGTAGCTAGGAAACTTTATACTGACATAAGATGTACCAATGTCACTGTGCTGCAAGTTGTCTCGAAAGCTGTAAAACAAATGAAGGAAATATTTAACTTATATTTTGATTAAAACAAATGTACTGGTACAATGGTCTTGTGATATGATCATTCCCCAGGCAACCAGCAGACTGTGGATTGAGAATAGAACATGTAGCTGGCAATACCAGGGGACTGAGGATATATACCTGAAGCTGTCACTACCAGGGGACTGAGGATAGATACCTGTAGCTGGCAATACCAGGGGACTGAGGATAGATACATGTAGCTGGCAATACCAGGGGACTGAGGATAGATACATGTAGCTGGCACTACCAGGGGACTGAGGATAGATACATGTAGCTGGCAATAACATTAGCCTTAAGATATATACATGTAGCTGGCAATACCAGGGGACTGAGGATAGATACATGTAGCTGGCACTACCAGGAGACTGAGGAAAGACACCTGTTGCTGGCACAATTTAAGACTGAGGATAGACACCTGTTTTACTGGCACAATTAAAGATTCAGGATAGACACATGTTGCTGGCACAACTGAGGGTCAATTACTGCAGCTTGCAAAATCATTAGACTGGGATTGTGGCTAGCTTGCCTTTAGATCAAATTTCAAATTGTTTGATTGTCTTACTGGGGTTTAACATCCCTTCAACTCATGTTTAGGTCATATCAAGATGATGTCTGCTGGTGATAGTGTGCATTGATGGAGACTGTATAGTGCTGTCTCACTGAAATACAACCACACAGACACATTCACAAGATACTTCACTCTGTCACATTTCTTGACACTGAGCAAACTCGTGTTTCTCGAGCTTCCCAGAAATGCTAAGCACTAAGCAGGGAGTGAGAATTTTACTTTAGTCTAATGTCTTATGTTGACAAGGCTGAGTATCAAACCTACCGGAACAAAAAGCAAACACTCTTAAATTCTAAAGGATATCACCAAGGTTTGTAGGCTTATATCAAGATAATGTGACATGCTATTCCAGCAAGACATCGCTATGAACATAAGCAGCCATCTTTGATTGGTCAATCTCCAAAACTTGAATACAAATGTATCTATACAAAAGATATTACAGTCATATCAAATATTTGAAAATCCTATGTAGTGATGGGCCAATGATCGGATATAATTGATTGTCTGCGCGAAAACCTTAACCAATGTCGATAATCAATTGCATTTTGTCACAATGGATTATTGGTTGTTGTTTACTATGTGAACAGACTGCACGGGTCCAAAGGGAAGCTACTCATTTTCGTTACCTTGTGCTCAAGATGATGGCGATAACAACGGCCTCGACTAGACTGAGATTTCTACATGAGGAGGACACAAAAATGTAATGTTTATCCACATTAAAAGCGGGAAGACAAATAAAGTGTGGAAAAATTTTGGATTTATAAAGTACGGGAAAATCTTATTTGACCATTGTTTTCATACAAGCAGTGGCGACAAACTACCATCGTCATATCCAGGTTGCTTTTCGACAGACAACAGTGGCAGATTTTACCATATTCTAAGAAATCTGAATATCTTCACTTCACTTGTTGCCTCTTTCCTGTGATAAATAGTTTGTTCTGTGTCTTCTCGTGCAAAGTTTATCACGGTAAGCTTATGTTTAATTGTTATGTAACCAAACCGACTTTAAATAAAATTGGTTTTATTATATTTTATGAATAAAAATCTACTATGTAGCAACTTAGAAAATTAAGTTAAACCCAAATATTTATACTTCATAAAGAATTTAGAATTTGACAAAATATTGAAATTTTCTTGTGAAATACAAGTGCCAGCAGAGCTTCAATATTTTATTTGATAGTTTGTACAAATCATATAAAATCATGTATCATGGGTCACATCCAGTAATCAAAGTTGAAAAAACATGCTATATAATTATATACAGTATATGAATAGCATTAGCAATCAATTATATAAACAAAATTAGTTTCCTGTTTCTTACTTCTTTAATGTCAAAATTACAAGTCAAGATAGCAATTTTTGTGAAAAATAGCTATTCTTTGAAGTATCATTCTTCAAATAATTTTCATTGTTCAAGTTTCAAATATGCACTATTCCTAGTACCAATTAGTCAAAAATTAGTCAAATGAAAGTCCCACATTCAGGAGATGGTGTAATAACAATATTTCCAAGAAGGCTAACAGAACAGCATTTAAAGACTCTTTCTTCACTAAGCACAACTACAAGTCATACAGATTCATTCTGTACAGTTTTTATGACTATACCTTTTGCCGTTTTTGTGGATATACACAATGTTTCACAAATGGAGCACAGAAGGTGCATGGTCAAAACAGCTGACCTACCGTAGTAAAAGTTTTAGGTGAACAAACAATGTCCACCGAGCTGTTTATAAACATATATTTTACAATACTAAATCATCTTTCAATTTAAAAATGTATATTATGCCTGTGTATCATATTTTCAATGACATGATACAAAGGTGTGCCAAAGTATGATTCCATCCAAACAGCTGCTTAGCAAAGAATAAAACCGTGAAATGGGAAACAACTCTATTTTAAATTAGCAACTGTCTAGTTCAAAGCTTACAAGAGTTCCTGCCCTTGAATATATTGTCTAGTAATTTTAAATTGATGTTAACACTACATATCAATCTGTCAAAGATGTATGAACCTCTTCAATGATACTAACTACATTTAAATCTATCAAATTGTGGGATTGAAAATAACTTGAATTTAATTTATTGTGTCTCAAAGATTATTTTTGAAATTAAGATTTGGTTAAAAGTAAATTGTGTAAAAATACAAAATGTTTTTTTCTACAATGATTTATTCTATATAAGAAAACTCTTCATCATGATTACCAGAATTGAAATCAGAAGAAAGAACATTTTATATATAATTAATATTTTAAGAGTTGCTTGAAAGCTTAAAATAAAACATTTCATTGAACCAATAAAGTATTAAGTATTAAAGTATTTTCAAACTACTGAATCATGATGGTTTCATGTACATTCAATTTCACAGTATTTATTAGATCAATACACATGTCAATGTATAAAAAACAAGCAAATTCATAGAATTAATGTCCCCCGCTAGATGGAAATTTTAAAAATGAAATCGCATTTTCTGAAAAGCTTAGAGTGAGTGTTAT
>JAUMGZ010160948.1:0-16287 GCA_032359645.1 Pododesmus macrochisma
ACTCCGGGTACTCCGGTTTCCTCCACCAGTAAAACTGGCACGTCCGTAAATGACCTTAGCTGTTGATCGGAAAATAAACCCGTATACAAACAAACAAAGAAACAAGCATTACCGAAAGGTGGTTATATACTTGTAAGTGAGACGGACACGGGTCAGATATTTAGATTTAGCACGCCTACCTATAAAAGTATACATGTAAGCGGTTGGTTTGTTTGTTTTTTGTAAAACGGTTTTCAGTATTCACAAATTTCCAGATACATTATTCATTAAAAGTATGCATTACTGTCTTTAGCAGTCTCGAATTGAAATGTTTATATCTTGAACATATTATTAAAAGGTGCCTCATGCTGTATTTGAAAAAAAACCTGAAAGTTTAACTATTTTTACTTACTTCTTTGTACTTGACGTTTTAAACAGTACACCATTTGCCAAATTCGTAAAGAATAGGTATCTTGACATTTAGAATTAAACAAAGCTATAAGTAACCATTCTATTTTAAGTGTTAGCTGTCAGATATTAAGTTTACAGTAGTAAGCAGTACTTGGTAGTAAAGTAAAGATGAATCGAGAATCCGGTACTTAATTTCCTAAATATCAATGCAACACACATAATAAAGCCCCGCTGCAGTGTGTCAGATCCTTTGATTATGTAGCATCGCGGATCAAAGCGTTCAAAGCTGGGTATAGAAGTGTCTTCCTGCCATGCTTTACTGCTGGCCTCGTGAAATCTAGAAGCCTCCTCCGGGAGACAAAGTAGGTTCTCGTAATCTCCAGGAGTTTATTCCGTTGTCTGGAATCACCGTTTAGTATGTAAATATCATGCAATACCACGTCCGTGGGCTCTGTGGAATGGCGGTTGCCATTATGCAATAATCTACAACAGTTAATAGGCATTACTTAAAGCCTTTGGTTTTTTTATCTTTGTACGGAAGTAGCATGGTATAAAAACGTTGAGTATCTATGGATTTATCATGATTTATTCATGTTTATTCTGTTGAAACGACACTGTTTCTCTGACCTTGAACTTGGTAAATTTAGCGGGCAAAAGACTGGCTTAGAATTCTAAATTAAGTGTTAATAGTGTTGCGTATCTTTATTTCAATGCTGAACAAAAACATACGCAGGATAGGACTATTAGAATACCAGGAAGAATGTCTTTACGCCAAAACGTATCACGCGTGTATAATGTATTACACATAAAAAACTCTTATTTAATGTTACAAAACGTCATGACCGAATATCATATGTAAATCATGAACATAAAACGAGAAAATAAAATCTAAATAAGTGACTTTCCAAATTAATGCTATACATCGTGTATAATAATGGCGATCATAAAGGTCTGTTTGTACCCATTATGTCTCAATTACATTTGGTAATTTATATTCTTATGTTATAGTCTGTCAATTGTCTGAAATTAAAACTAAGCATTAGCATTGTTACAAGCGCCTGGTCAGCGGTGGATCTATGGCTTTAGTTTATAAGAAGCGTACGTAGGGGGATCAACACGATTTCGAGCACACGTGTTTTTCAGAAGTAATGTAGTGAATTTTAAGAAAAATAATGGAGTTTAGAGGAGCGTGCCGGGTGTGCCCTCTTTGTATTCTCCAGTGTGATGTTCTACACTTTCAATAGAGTCATAATTCAATCGGTTGTATATACAGGGGAGGAGGGCATTGTGAAAGTTATCTTAATACTTGTAAATATTGCAACCTTTTGGGAAAAGTTTTTGCGAAGGTCTGCCCAAAGAGTAGAAAATATTTTTGAAAAATTGGTGTGAAATAATAAATGTAATAAATTTGGTGTTGTACTTTAACTCGATGGACGAGAAGACAATAAGACCCAATAGGTCTATTTTTATATATTCCTAAACGCTGGACCGTTTATTTTTAGTCGTTATTTGACTAACCTTACGCATACTGTAGAGGGTGCAGTAAATTGTCGCAGTTAACAACAGCTGGTGGTAAATCCCCTGTTTCGAATTTCCTACGTATCTCTTCAACGGTCCGGCGTGTTATTCGTAACTACATCAAGGTAAAAAAGCCGCAATGTGGCGCTCTCATTTCCACTAATATATTCACAAGCCGATGCCTAATAAGAACCTAATAATTTTATAACTAATGGCATTTTTAAGTAATGAATGCCACTTTCCTTGTTTTAGCTTCTGTGGGTTACTTTCATTTTGCAATGATCATTGTCCTTTGGGCGCTATAACTTAACGAGGTCAATATTCTTTAATGACGAATGCTATAGCGCGGTCATGGTCTTTTGGGCGCTTTTACCCGGGTCAATTTTCTAGCTCGTGTTTGTCCTCTTGTAATTTAATATATACTTTTAATTAGTAGATACATGATACGTACTTGAGACGATGAATCATTTATAATTGTTCATCAACATCGTTATAACGCTTAAACACGGGCACCAGTTGGCCTAAAGATAACGTATTACGTCATTAATATCTGATCGCAACAAAATTACCTATAATTTACCATGAATTATAGAATTATAGTTATTCTGGGACAAACAAGACTCCAGGTATTGTACAAAGGTTGATGTTTAGCTATGTAGGTGTTACATTGCCTCGTTATATTTCTACTGTGGCGACAGGTACAGGTTTAACGATAGACACGTATTTCCGGTTATACCGCGACACGTTTAAAGATAGACACTTCAAAGTCATTATCGTCCTATCATTTCAATAGATCTTTTTGTTTTGCGTTACCGTTACCGTTTTTGTAGCACCACACATGCAGATTTGAACTAAATCTTGTAAAATATGCCATCGAGGAAACGCGAACTTTGCACACTTAAAATATATGAGTGCACGGTCATTCGTGTTAATGCGTGCGTATGTCACAAGTTTACGCATATGTGACACAGAGAGAGATATCTGGTAAAAAACGAAAACTTTAAGGTATGGTATGGTTAAATGACCACAACTTGTTTTAGGAAAACAATATTTTCACAACGAATTTCACAAGTACTTTTGCGGTAATCGAAAAGAGCCACGCAATATAAAAGACCTTGCTAAATTAATTGTTATTTATGTAATAAAATAAAACGGTACAAAAATTGGTCTACGTTGTATTTATAATGTATGTTCTAACACTACAGCATTTCTTCTCAATTTGGAATGTATAACCAATCTCTTAAAGAGTCTTTTGAACAGTTGAAATTCAACCTTTGGCAGGGGGCGGTGCCGATTTGTCTACAGCACACTACTGTCAAATACGAAGTTCATGTAAGCAACGAATCAAAAGCATTCTTTTTTAATTGTGTTATTCGTGAAATTGGGTGTGCACCGTTATACGAGAAATTGCATGTGCACCGTTATACATAATTTGTGTGTACATCGTTTTACGAGAAATTTAGTTATACGGGAAATTGTGTGAGCACCGTTACACTGTATACATGAAATTGGCTGTGCACCGTTACACGTGAAAACTTGTGTGTTCACCTTTATACGAGAAATTGCGTTTGCACCGTTGTACATAAAATTTGGTATGAATCGGTATACGTGAAATTGTGTGTGCATCGTTATACGAGGAATTGGGTGTGCACTGATATACGTGAAATTGGGTGTGCACCGTTTTACGAGAAATTGGGTGTGCACCGTTATACGAGAAATTTGGTGTGCACCATTATCAATTTCACAGCAATATTGCATCAACAGCGTTCTCATTTGTAATTGCCGTTACATAGAACGATCTGATAGGCGACTCATAGCAGTGTCTTGATGCAGCCGAACAAACCTATAAAGAAAGAGCATCGCATACATAAGCTTCCCACTGACGATAGTAGCGAAAGATTTCAATTAGAAACATGTATTAGCAGACTGTGCGATAATGAAGTTCAAAGACCACTGTCGTATGACGTATGTGTTATGGCGGTAACACGCACGTGCACTGATAAAGGGCGTGTTTCTGATCGGTATTGGTGATTTCATATGTGGGCTATATTAATACGGGGATATAACTGGTTTTAGTGATGAGGCGGAATGTAATAATATTGCAAAAGACTCGCGCTTACATTTGACACGTGGTCGAGGTTAACGGCACTTCAGAGATATTGGGAAGTGATTCGTGGTCGCTTCTGCGATCATGTCGGCTTAACTAATTTGAGATATGAAAGTACGGCACGGCTTCTTGGGATCTGATTACAGAGCAGAGAAAATAAAAAAAAAAGTTTTCTGTCCAAAGCATCAATTCATGCGTTAACTTTTTTTTTTTGTTGCGTTTTCTGACTTATCAAGTTACCCATTAAGTTGTTCTAATAAACACATGTACATTGTACTTGGATTATATAACATGGCTTCCGCTTTAAGGGAACGAATCGTAAAAATGGTGCCCTGTTACAGAGTGAAACAAAGCAGCCAATACTATCTTTGTAATTTTACAACAGTCGTAATTTAAGTCCTATTTGTGGAGATTTACACAATTAACGTACTATTTTAACACCGAGATTGACAATGTTTGTTATCATTTTCGACATATTAAAACTGAAGTTGCGTAACCATCAATTCTAAAGTGTTACCCAAGACCTGTATGATGTTTCATTTCTTGATTTACTCATCACAGTAATCAGTGCGCATGCGCTAGGTTTTGTTGGTTCGGTTGAGAGTGGCATCTTTGATATGTATTAAAAAAACACGTGCAAGTCCATGCAATATCGTTCCCAATTGCATGTATCAGAACAAAAATAGAACAATTTGAAAAAAAAGTATTGAATGTTTGAAGAAGAAATAGAAGTATATTCACGAAAGTAACATGTTAATTTAACCTGAGAAAAAATAACACTCCTTTAAATGTGTGATTCAGACAAGCTTTCAGTGAAGCAGATTACAGGACGGTGGTTTGTTTAGTCACCTCGGCGTTTATATTTATCACGTGTGCACCGCGAGCACCATTCAATCGTAAGTAGGTTTCAAGAGAATGATGTAAGTCTATGCACGAGGCGGTTGTTACATTATATATGCCATTGTTATGATACATACAAGGAGTGTTAAGAAACAGACAGCATCCCACCTAATACAATGTTTTTCATCGATTTGAATTTGAACCAAGGTGAGGCATGTGCGGTTTGACGCTGTAATTCTTATATGCATGTATGTTATTGATTTGTGAATTACTTGAACGTTAGTTTGTACGACACTTGGAGTTATTTTTTATTCAAAATTATTTCAGGATTATCGCACGGCATGGTTTGTTGTTCGCCTCGGTCCTTGTAAGACCGAGGAGTGGATCGAATAACTTGATTTGTGATGTGAACAGATGTTATTTTTCCGGCGATATGCAAAAACGAACGGTTTTGATATTAGTTTGATTACATCGGACGGGGCGCGTATTGCAGGTTTCACGTCGTGGGGAAGCACACAATACGCGGAGATGTAATAGACGTATTTTCTTATATGGATTTTAGTGTCAAAAGACACCAATGTACAATACGTTACAAGCATTGTGTAAGATAACATACATAAAATTGCTTTTAAAATTAGATTTGGATGCGGGAATAGTACTCACTTTTATTTGATATATTCTTACATTGTGCTGTTTTATACGCAATGATGGGAACTAACACCTCTGTATACCTTGGAGGGGTGTGTGTACCTCTGTATACTTGGGAGGGTTTAGTGTGCCTACTTGTGATGTGTCATTGATGATGTGTTACTGATCATGTGTTTCTGGGATACATCAATGGAGTCGAATTACGACAAACTTAACTCAATAACAAGACGTAAGAGGCTTAAACAGGTAATGACATATCTCTCTCTCTCTCTCTCTCTCTCTCTCTCTCTCTCTCTCTCCAGTCTTTATGCTCTCTCCTCCGTTGTCTCTGTCTGTTTTCAGTCTCTCTCTCCTTCTCTTTCTTTATTTTTCGACGTGTAGCTGTGGTTGTATATGACTTGTTTGCTTGTATCTAAAAACAAGTCTATAACCCGTTGATTATTTTTGACATTTACATAATAAAAAATAAACCTAGCGAAAGTTAACTAAAACATGTGCATTTAACAGCTATTCATGCAGTATTTACTAAAAAAAAAAAACGTCTAACATATTTAACTCCATACCATCCCGTTGGCATTATTGTTGCTATTCTGATGATAAAATACCCCCATTTAACTCCTGCGTAGTTTGTTTAAGTTGTTTAAAATCAATACAGATATTGTATTACATTACATGTCAAGATTTGTATGTCATAGCAGTCACCGCACATCTATATAGGTCACGTGACTAATTATCTTTTTTTTATTTGTCATTTTTACACAAACAAAACATTGATTATTTTTTTTATTTATTTTCCTTTGTAGGTTTAAAAAAAAACATTGAATATAATGTCGTAATTTCTCATTTACATACACGTACACATCCCATTTGTGGCACATTTTCTTGCTTTATGAATATCTGATTTACCAAATGCCAAGAAATCGATTTGTAGTTAATAACGTTCTAATTCATTTTCTTTACTTACAAAGTTTATTTTAGATATCTCCATTAAATTTTTAATGTAAATTTCAAATATTTCCTTTATTATGGTGGTGTTTTTTTTATTCTAAATTGACCTAGCTTCCCTACTTTATATTTTAAACACCAATCTCAGCTGCGTGCCAATTTCCTAATATATATATTTTCTGACTTGAGGTTCAGTTGTGGCGCGCGTTAACCGATGCATCTAAAGGTAGACACATAATGTCCTTATATGACCAGTTTGACTTAACATGTGGAGCTCTAGTATACGGTACAAACCACACCAGAACGTACTCATAATAAACCACATGCAATAAAGACCATCTGTTCCGTATATCACAGCCTAGGGGTAAATATCAAATAAAAACCAGCAGCAAGCTGTGACTCAACATAACCGTTATTTGATAAATTAAATTGTTTTGTCTACACGAAAAAAAGAAATATTTGTGCAATGGTTTAAGTACAATTACAATACGGACCTATGTCTTTGGTATGCTTCGCTTGAGTTTAATTGCCATATCTCCTAGTTGGTTATGACTGTTTTTGATTTTATGTTTTTCACGTAGGAACAGTATATATTGGCTGTTTATAATTATCTTATTTAGTACTAATCTATTAAAAATTGCTTAAGTTAAAACAGCTCAGAGATAAACCCAAGTCTCGCACACATAACATCTTTGATTTCATTCTATGAAATGGAAACGAACATGTGTTATCGTACACAACGCATTGTATATGTTAACTACTGTTGTAATATCAAATGCTCCTACGCTGTCTTTGTATTTCGTCTTAATCATAGAACAAATATGAAAAAATCACTGTATATGAAGTCACAAATGAAAAAACAAACTTAAATAAAATATATAAAAAAAATTACTCTATGAACTTAAAAATATCAGTTATAATAATATATCAGTCTTTTAAAACCATTAAAATAAGATTTTATCAACAATCTCTATGCGGGTACCAGATGTATATATATTTTACATTATTTTATAAAAAGAAGTTTTGTGCATTGATGATTCAGGAATGTCTTTAAGTACTGGTAAAACATAACTGTACTGAATGGTACCCATTATCTTATCTATACGCCTGTATTTGTTGTACACAAATAGTTCCAGCTTGAAGAAGAATGTCATATCTACACATCTCTACGCTTTAAGATCACCATTTTCCCCATTTAAAGATTAGAAGAGGAACTATTGCGTACTATTTTACTTATATACCACGTGTCAGCGGTACTTAGTTCTGTTTGTTTAATATTGATATTGTAACAGATGCGAAACTAGGGATCAAAGGTCAACATGTTCAGCGACGTTCCCATAAGTACATTGGTCACGTGATTAACAGTTGTTATAAGTTCTAAGAAATAAAGATCTGAGCAATATTTCGCAACACATGTTTGTTATGTTAATTTTTGACATAACTTCAGATAGAATTGTATCTTACACTGTTATATTTTTCTATTCTAGGTATTTCTATTTCCGTTAGATATGAACATATTTCCTACCTGTTTCAATCATTGCGGCATTACTCCGATGGTTGGTTTGGATTAAAAACCTCCTTGTTTTGCTATTTATTTATTTATTTATTGTTTGATTGATTGATTAATTGATTGATTGATTGATTGATTGATTGATTGATTGATTGGTTGATTGATTGATTGATTGATTGATTGATTGATTGATTGATTGATTGATTGATTGATTGATTGATTGATTGATTGATTCATTTATTTATATATCTATTTATTTATATTTATATTAATATATTTACTTATTTTTGTTTTTTAAATTATGAAGTTTTTTTTATCAATTAATTTATTAATCTATGTATTCATCAATTCATGCGTATTTGGTAAATCCAATCGCTTCATTGGCTCGTTACATTGACAGACGGTGCAATTGCTGGTTGAGATTATTTTTACTAGACTGTCGCCTCATTCTTTACCGACACTGTGAAAGGGTGCCAACTAATTCAAAATTATTTAACTTATCTCAGGGGGGATCTGGTAATCTACAAGTCTGTGACAAATAGGGGGCCAAATGATGACGAGCAAAGAGATTATTCCATTTCAGTTCATCGGCATTACTGTTGAATTGAAACCTGTAGTTCAAAACGTCTAATCTGCCTCCTGGTACTAATGCAATATTTCATTAAATGATATATCAATTGGAATTTGTTAAAATTCCAGTTCTTAATTTAAGATAACCCGTTTGGCTTCTAAAATGTTCATAGTATTTCAGAATAATATGCGTTAAACGATAAAGAAGCACATTTCTGTTGTTTGTTCATTTATAAAATTTAATCTATAAACTCTGCTAGATATAGGTAAGTGTGGTATATATAAGAATATTCTGTGTATTCTTAATGAGGAAGAGTTCAGCTAGCATTAAAGCTTGCATTGCATATTGTATTGGAAGCATTAATGCTTGTATTATGGATTGTATTGAAAGCATTAAAGCTTGCATTGCATATTGCATTGAAAGCATTAATGCTTGTATTATGGATTGCGTTGGGAGCATTAATGCTTGTATTATGGATTGTATTGGGAGCATTAATGCTTGTATTATGGATTGCGTTGGGAGCATTAATGCTTGTATTATGGATTGTATTGGAAGCATTAAAGCTTGCATTACGTATTGTATAGGAAGCATTAAAGCTTGTATTACGTTTTGCATTTTGGAAACATTAATGCTTGCATACGGTTTGCATTTTGGAAACATCAATGCTTGCATACGGTTTGCATTTTGGAAGCATTAATGCTTGTATTATGGATTTCGTTGGAAGCATTAATGCTTGCATATACGGATTGTATTGGTATGTCATTAATGCTTTCATTACAAAGTACTCCTGGAGAATATGATCGTGTGTTTGTACCCATAATATAGTCAATATTGCTATACAATCGACCTATCTTCTTTCTATAGTTGTTGATATTTGCTGCCAAAGATTAATTACATAATATTTTTACTGATTATACCTTTTCAAAGACGATCCGAACAATATAAACATTGATCGGGTACGTACACAGTTGAAAAGGCACATCACATCGTTACAATTTCCCGACTTGCATCTCGCCGCTGCTCTACACTATACAAACTCCGTAAAATAATTGAATTTGGTCGGAAGTGGGAAAAGTGAAACAAAAACAAATCGAATGCAAACTACTAAGCTATCCGGACAACGCAAGCACTAAAAGGTTTGACTTAAAATCACTGAAACAAAACACACACCGTATCAAATAAAAGAGAGAGGGAGGGAGGGAGAGAGAGAGAAAGAGAGAGGACTTGTCAAATTTTCGCCGACTTCTCTAAAACCATTGGACAAATTTCAACACCAAGGTAGTAAAGTGGGAATCTTCCAAATAGATAAGGGGGTTCACGTCCCAAAGGGGCGCCACTAGGAGGCGATTATTGGAGAAAATTTGACAAAATTTCTAAAAACTTATAAAACTATAAAAAGGGGTAAAATGTAAACATTGGGACATGGTGAGCCAAGATCGTTCAAGGCTTGATCTGTATCAAAAGTAGGTTATATATACGTTTCAAAGTCAACGTTCAACACTGTCGGTATAGCACATATGTGGACTTTTTACATTTTCGCCTGCAAATCTAAGTCTATTTGACCATTTTCAACCGAAGAATGCATTTTTTGGTACGGGGATACAGATTTGTTCAAATAGTGGAACTCGGACACTAGGGTCGCAACTTGGGGAACAAAAGGTCTTTTTTACAAAATTTAAAAAATCCTCTAATGAACTTATTAAAATTGAAATTATCTTGTAACTCGCTATTCTAACCAAGATGACTTAAAGGCTCAACTGACCCTGTGCTAAAGTATTGCATTGACCATTTAGAACTGGACTTTGGTTAACTTTTAAATTATTTTCATAGAGAAATGAAACATATGTATATTTTTAGTTATTATTGTATACGTCCGTTTAAAAAACTTCTTAATTTAACATTTAATATGAAAACATTATCTTCTACATCTACATCTACATCGTTCGTTCGTTCGTTCGTTCGTTCGTTCGTTCGTTCGTTCGTTCGTTCGTTCGTTCGTTCGTTCGTTCGTTCGTTCGGTCGTTCGGTCGTTCGGTCGGTCGGTCGTTCGTTCGTTCGTTCGGTCGTTCGGTCGGTCGGTCGTTCGTTCGTTCGGTCGGTAGTCCGTCCGTCCGTCCGTCCGTCCGTCCGTTCGTTCGGCCCGAGCTCCACTATATGAACACATTTGTATTCCTGTCTCAAACGAATGTATCCTGTCAAGTGTTGTTGCAATCTGTCCTATGTTTGTGGAGAGTTGGAAAACTTGAAATGTAACTTAATTTACTATAGTGTTGAACAAAATCACCGTGCACCAAGGTTAATACGTACAAATACCAACTTTAAAGTTTTGGACTTCTTGTTAATAAGTAAAATATTTTAGAAATTTTGCCAAATGTCCCCATTTTGGCCCTTTGGGGCCGAGCCCCATCGATTGGACAAATCTGAGTCTTTTTCCTCAATTTAGCTTCCTACCAAGTTTTGTTTAAATTGGTCAATCGATTTTGGAGAAGACGTTGAAAATTCAAATCTTTAACATTTATGCTTTAGCGGTAGTATTCAAATTTGACCCCGATATGCGGAACCTAATTTTGACCTCAGGTCACATATTGAACCAACTTGGTTCTCCACGCTTTAAGGTTACTTCAAAACATTTTATGTATTAGAAGAGTTTTGTAATTTTATCAAGTTTTCTTATGTTGTGTCCCCTGGCAGATGAGGATCCAATCAGAGAATCGAAGCTGAATCCCATTTTCCCTGGGATGCCTCACACCAAGTTTGATTAAAATTGGTCCAGTGGTTTTGTGGAGTCAGTCAATAATGTGGAAAGTTAATGATGACAGACAACGGAAGGGAGAGATCTGAAATGTCCACCTTGGTCCAGATTGACCGGCTAAACCCGAGAAAAACCATATGAGAAATTTTAATGTCGAACTATATATCAATGCTCGGATCAATATAAAAGTTATTAGAATGCAATTGTCCACTCGATAAGTGGACTTCTTTGTTTAAAATCGGTTAATTTTACAAATTATCAAAACATCCCAGCATATCTCAGTCATCGTGGTGAATCTTTACTTACATCGTATAACTGTTTGTATTATGAGTGTTTCAAGAACGTGTAAATCAAACATTAATTACCGGAATCGTTAGCATATCTTTGTCGGTATCATATAGAGAATTATTCAGATATGTTTTTATTTATACACATAAAATATTCAGTTGTTTTCCTTTCTCGTCTGGGCAGCAAAGACCGTCCGATCGCCTCTACGGCTAATCACTACATCGGATCAGCCTAGTCGTAGACACGGGCAAAATCAACAGTACATTTATCCACTGAAACGTATCTCATTACTGGCGACTCTTCGGCGCCGATAAACACAAACTCGTTAATCAGCTTGAAGTAGGTAGATCCGCCCCTAACTCCGCCCACCTGATCAACTCGACCACTTATCGACCCGCTTTCTACTCGAATGGGCGCGTTAACACGACCCACCAGCATTGAATCTCAAGGATCGTTTACATAGTTTGTACACACGCCGTGCCGTATCGCTATAGATGAAACTAGAAACAGGAATAATTCACTCTTCATATTACCAATCGCATATTAAGTTGGATATATTTATTGTATGTATTATGTGTGTGTGATTATTTCATTGTTGACCTGCGATCGTACATACCTTACCTTAGCTTTAACGTTACAGCAACAACACACGGGATACATCTATGCAGTGTTAGTGTAGTCTATGATACTATGATATATTATACAACGTAATGTAGCGATACAGTTTTACCTGGAAGGATGGTATATAGCAACCATACCTATACTTGATTAATTTATGGAGTTAAAAATTAACTTGGATATTCGACATTGAGCTGTACACCTGGATAACGTCCGAGTATTACCTGTGTCCGGCGTGTTGTCCGGTACGGCCGGAGTGGTCGGATGGAGTCCGAGGTTATCTTCCTATTTCTGTTGAGCCTCGTGTATTGTATGGCATCGATCGAAGGTAAGTTCACGAGAGGACAATAAACCAAAGGATACTATATCATCAAATGTTGCACCTGACTCACATCTGTATCAGATATTCTGTTCACATTTTCAATTTACATCTAACATACTGTTTCGTTTCCTGACAAAAATTTGATGCACGAAAGACAGAAACAATAACAGCCTAAATGTTTCAGCAACAGGGAAATTAAGAATTCTTATTTTTACTTGAATTAAAAAAATGTTTTTTTGAAGTGTAAACTTTTTAAATTAATTTCAAAGAACATATAAAAATTAAGACTACTTTAGATACGTTTCAGAGCCCACTCAGAGTCATGTCCACACAGTATTAGTACTAGGTATCCCATCCTTTGCAAGCATGACCGCTAAACACTAACTAGGAAATTTGCCTTTTTACTGAAACAGTATTTGACGCGCCTATGATCGAAACATCCTTTAAACACATGTCTTTAAGCTCGTGTCATAAATCGTGTCCTATTGATTTTTCGTTAGCCACAATAATACCATGTCAATTTTAACATAATACAACTTGAAAATACACGAAACAACACCTGTTACTTGGTTCATCGCGAGCTGTGCGCGTGAGCTAGACTTTGTAGGAGCAATATCGGTTGCAGCGGTTGACAAAAAATCGACAATGAATTGCTTCAACAAGAACAGGTGTTGAACATGACATATTGTCGAGTGAAACAACCATTGTTTGCAGTCGCTGTCAGATCCTGCTGATGGGAGAGTGCGTGTTTATATCTGACAACACTATCTTCCGCCATTGATGAGCAGACGATCTAATGTCGTTTGACAAGGAAACACGGACAAGTTCTGAAATGTCAGATTTGATCTTGTTTCGTGTCCTTTGGAGTGCTCCATTCGTTGTTGTTGTTTCCAATGTGCTCTTGTTATACATGTTGTGCGTTTGACATTGATGTTTCTCGTTGTCACTTAATGCTAAGTTTACATGTATCAGGATTCAAAGAGCTGTATGACAGAAACACATGCCAAGCAAAGACCCGACTTCAACACAGCCAACATAAATGAAAGGTTATAAGGAAATGAAAACGTTATTCTCCATGTTAAAGTAGGAATCACAACAGCTATAAACTGTGCTTTAAGTAAATAATTCCAGGTATCAATTAACTTTTTAGATAGCCATTTTAAATTTATTAGACAAATTCCTATATGAACTCATTTTTTGGAAACGAATCTCTGACAATTTTTTTTTTTAATTTTCCCTTTCATATCCGTCTTTATATTTGTTTTACTTACGTAAATGCAAGAGAGTGTCTCAAAGGAATTAGCAAAAACTATTTCAATCCACATGTATAGATAACACGCATTATTGGTGACGCCAACTGCATTTCAGAGCTAATTCACAAAATTCCTCGTCCCTGAACCTTCTAAATAGGTACGTAAAAGTTCTTTGGTGTAAAATGTGTATACAATAAATATTATTGCCCGTGTCTCTATTGACTAGTTAGTATTCCTTACAGACATTTAACAAACAAGCTTTTGTAATGTTTCATCTCGCTGAGTGTATGTCAAAGTGACGGTCTTAATAAAATACAGTTAACTACAATCTTGTTTGTGTTGCTAAGAAGACGCAACATCAAATAGATATTAGAACGCCATAAAATATGGCTGACATGCAGTCAGTACTTTGCTCGCGAAATCTAATTCACTGCATGTACATAAACGCCAAATCTGTTTGATATTAAAAACGTTATTTTTATATATCGTCAAATATATGTCTTCGTTCTAATGACTTAATCATACCGACTTCTACATTGAAGAATAAATTACCCAAGCATTTGTAGATGTTATATGTTATAACTTAAGGCCAATAAGAATTTGAAATAAAACTAAACTTTGTAAAAAAATAAATAATGTATGGAGACAAATATATCGTGCAACAAAAGTACAAATATTATGTTTTTCTTGTGTGTTATTGATTTTTAATCATTTCTCTAAGGCTCTCAACCACCTGTAAAATAGAGTGGCTTTTAAAGAAACACTTTGCTTCTCTCCGCTCGTACCTCTATTTGATACGTCAGGCAGAACGCATAAAAAGTCAAGATTTAAGTTGTTTAATCATAACTTTAGTAGCACATAAAGTGTATAAAGATGATATTTTACAGAATGAAAATAGGCTTATAATATCACTTTGCTTTCACACCCGAGCGAGTTTCTATTAAACTGCCTTTTCAAGCTTTAAAAACATTATTTGCAGTGCTAAATGTCGCTGCTGAGTCGTCGAAAGACGTGCTGCTGGGTTATTGTTGAATCCCTGGTATAGATCCCTTTATGAACAGAGTACATTATCTATGATTCGATAGTCGAACTTTTGTGAAGAAATACGTGAACCGGTGCCGAGCACTATCCAAAAAGGCCATAATGTTGGGTTTCTCTGGCCGAAACGTTCCTGTCCTTGACGAAATCTAATTAATTGTTTATTCTCGTTTGTGCTGAAATCTCAGCAAGAATGCGTTTTATACTATGAACTGGAGAAAGGATGATAAAAATCTCAATTTATATTTTGTTGTACGATTTTATTGAGTTTTAATGTCTTGGATGAAAATCCATTTTTTCTGAAAGAATGTAGGTATACGCAAGTTTATACCACAAGGGCAACAAGAAATGGCTTTCCCCCTCAAAATCTAAGATAAGAATGCAAAAATCTTTATCGCGTGGACGCTTGTTTACCCCAGTTGGTGCGATCTAAACCCCGCCGATCGCCTTTGAAGCGAGTTTTACTTGAATAAATTGATTCATATCTGTAAAAGTGTAGAAAATCCGCCGAAAAATCAACATCGAGCTTTTTTGTGTTAAAATATACAGATAATAAAATCATAACAAAAAGCACTTTTGCCAAGCATCAGATAAACTCGTGTGATCAGCTGCGAGAAAAATTCAGCTGTATTTGTGGGACTTAATTCATTGGTGGTTACACCATAAACCGGCTTATACTAATGGAAACTTCCAATTCTGTTCGTTTTTGCCAGAATTTTATTATATGAAACACAAAATTGATTTTAACAAGAGCAACATTAGAGATTGACAGAGATAAAAATTAAATTAATTTTGGGTGTAAAGTATGTTGCAGATTTGTTGATAAGAATACTCAGGTTTTAATTTTATAAGGAATTTCATTAAAATCTACTTTTGCGCAGATATGCATTAAATAAAAAAAATAGCTTCGGTTCCACGCTTCAGTTGATTATTGTTATAGGTGGGATATAGCCACACATTGATCTAACAAAATGTACACAAAACTCCACGTGTGAAACATTAACACATCTGCATGCTAAAAAGATTATATTTAATAACAATTAAAACAAATCAATTAATTACAATTAACATTTTATTTAAGAAAAATCTCGTGGACTCGTGTCTATAGACAAGCAACAAGAGACACGAACTTGCTTCCTTTTAAAGTTTCTGGAAATTTAATAATACATTTTTTTCAAATTTTAAATTTTGGATTTTCAATGTACTGTGTGTATTTCTAGAAAATAGAAACAAAAACCGGAAAACTTTTTTCAAGCATGCTAATTGATTACAAATGAGAATTTGTTAATTTTTCAGTTGAGTAAATACCAAATAAGTCTGTAACCTTTTGAAAAGCCTGCGCAGTTTTTGTTAAATGACTATCATTCAACGACAGACATCCGTTTACGTCACTTTGGATATATGTCTTTATCTAGTATGTAATGTGAAAATGCCTTCCAACATAGCCCAATAAAGCAGAATATCTTTTTGTTTGTTCAAGATATTAC
>JAUMGZ010160959.1:9355-28671 GCA_032359645.1 Pododesmus macrochisma
ATATAGTCCAGCAACACGGGTCCTACTTCTATAATATAGTCCAGCAACACGGGTCCTACTTCTATAATATAGTCCAGCAACACGGGTCCTACTTCTATAATATAGTCCAGTTTGCAAACTTAATAGAAATGCCATTTTCAAATTTTGGAAGAACTTAACATAAATTGTAGTTGTTTTCTTCAGTCAACTGTTCTGCAACCTTACAATATAACAAATTAGACGTGTTTACTACCACAACCTAGATTTTAACAATTAAGTTTGACCATAAATATTATTTCAACATTTGCAGAATTCAATTATGCATCAAAACTTTTTTTAAGGAATATCAGGCTGGTTACAGAAGACGTTAATAATAAGTAAAAAGTAGATTAGTTCTTTGGTGAGTATCAAATAAGTTCATATAATATAAGTATAGAATAACATGATTTAAACATAACCTGCATATATAAGTTATACATGTATTATTCATTTTAATGCAATATAAAGTTAAATATCATCTTCATCTAAAAACGACACATATAAATAGTTTGTCATCCTATTGACATGCAAAAATTAAGTCAAAAGATATGCATGTCATTACTGCATCAAGTCATGTCAAATACATGACATTAATTGCTTACATTCATTTACATAATGGATTAGTCAAGTGTGCCTCTTTTTGGACGTTTACTTGTAACAGGGTTTGACTGGTTTAAATTAATAAGTTTTGCCTTCTTTTTCTATTTATTAGAGAGCATACTTCACTACAAAGCCTTGTGCATCCAACTTGAAAATGAAAAATTGCAACACATTTCCATTCATGAGGCATTGCCTAGGTAATATTGTATTTAGTATTTACATCATAGAATCCTTAAAAACATTCAATAGGAAATATGTTGCATTTAATTAACAATTGTAACTGAATATGTCACGATTTTTGGTATTAAGATAACAAAATAATATTGAATATAAGGTCAGCTGGAAAACTAAAGTACTGCAGTATAAAGTTAGTACCCAATGCATACACAAAGTAGCAGTTCCATAAATATAACATGTATCTATATGCATGCATCCAATAAAATGTGATATACAAGAATAGTCTAAAAAGCTACAACATGCGTCCTTTCTCAATGTACAATAGTATTGTGTGAGATTAATATTTCCTCAATACAGAAACATCAAAACAAATATTTCATAATAAGACCAGATTAAATTTCATGTTGAAATTAAAAAAAGTCTCACCTCTCTTATCCTCCAAAATCATGAAAACTGCAGCATTAATTTAAATAAAAGTCTTTGAGAAGATCCAGTGCAAAACAAAACAGAACAGTAAAGAATATGAAACAAGTAAAAGTTGAGAGTCACACAAGACAAATGAGAAATAAGGTAAGATTTAAAGCAAAAGTTAAATAGACAGTGTTTAATAAAGCAACACACAGAGTAGCATTCAAGTGAGCCTTTCAGTATCCTATGCTTATTCGCAATGTAGTCATTTTATCGTTAGTAGCATGGATTTCTCGTAGTCAGTTTATTGTTTAGTAGTTAATATGTATTAACTGTAAACTCAGTCACAGTATCCATATTTTTCTTGCATTAATGACTCTATGTAAGCATGTACTCTGTTGAATTTACCATTCTCTCTTATATAGGTTTCAAAAAACATCCTAAAGCTAAGAATTCTTTAGATGAATTCTAAAATGTATAACAGATTACAAGTCAGAAGAAAAGGTAAGAATCCTGTCCTGTCTTCTCAGTTTGTGCTCGTTTTCCTGCCTTGCTCAAAAATCATAATTGCATTTCCAAGTGGTTTTGATTTTTTTACGAATCATCTGTTTCTATTCACACACCCAAATTAATTCAAATCTAAATTTCTTGTCTTATAAAGCAGAAAACGGGGAATCAACAATATTGACAAATAAATAGTACAAACAAGATGATGGCAATTTAAGCAAAAAGCATATAAACACTCTGCAACACAAGAACTCAGGATTCAATTCAAAATGGAAAACTTAGCAAAAGTTGTGGTTGCTACCACTTTTGTGATTTTTCAGTGGTAAGTTGATACCACCATGTCAAACCTCTCATTTGTTCAACGGCAGTAAGCAAAAGGTGAGATGTGAAGTTTGTTATAAAGCCAAAAGCTTACACTTAAAACATGGTCTTTTTAAAACAAACAACTCAAAAATGGAAGATAGATATGAAGCCAAACTATTTTTCAACACTTGCAGCTCACATCATCATGCATGATAAGCTTGAATATGACATCCAACAGAGTTGTCAACAGGATAAAGGGTGCACTGCCCGTGAAAACTTGTTTGAAAATCAGCCAGGTCGACGGGTGTAGGTCAAATTGAAATGGACAAATTGAACTCGGGATCTCAACTAAACTGCAATTATGTGTTACCTTGGGGCAAAAAGAAGTGTCTTATGTTATCATCCAACATTATCTAACCTGTAAAAGTAACAATCTCAATGAAACAAGTAAACAAAAAACAAACGTACACCTAACTTCAGTCATCCAAATGCTGAACTCGACAGCTGTATTTATTATACCCACATTCAGAATACTCAATATTTTAGTATGTGCATTGACTTTAGTGTTATAGTCATTACCGTGCAGTTCAATCTTATAGTTTCAGTGGAATAGTTTAAACCGTATCAGACGTTTTAGTAATGTGCAGCTACTAGAAGCCGTGCCAATTCAATTATTTATGCATGGCATGTAATAGTCATTAAAAATTAAGTAAAGTTAATATCATCTGATTGTTTATATAGCAGTATTGAACTTAAATGGAAAACGTCTTAGATGTGTGAATTTCAGAATATTACTGATTTGAGTCCATCTAATTTTTTACTTTTTGGAAAACATTAAATATATTTCCCAAACTTAATTGAAAACTAAACTTGTAAATCATACGCCTAAACACTTTCTAAACTTCCAGTAATCATAACACTGCCTTCAAGACTGACAAGTTTCGTTTTAAAACCACCACTTGAAGAAAACAGAATTTTTCAGCACAACAAGTGCTTTCTACCTACATGGCAGTTGATAATACACAAATAAATTCCACAAATAATTTACCAGCAATAACAATTAACCATTTGATTGAGATCAAACAGTTAATAGTTAATCATAAAAAACGCCAATGGTTTGCTAATACTTCATAATAACATCATCTGAATTTCATTCTTTTAAAGACAAAAGAGTAAAGCCAAGTCAATTGAAATTGCACACTCCATGCATAGCTTATTACAATTTGTCAATACACCTAAATCTATTACTGTACATAAAACACAAATATTCATGACATCATCATCAAAATCAAACAAATGCTAAATTGTCTCTTAAATATCAAAAGGGTATTAAAGAACAAAACATGGGAACACCATGGTACAGTTTCCATGGAAACCAAAATACAAAAACTAAACACACCATGCAAATTTTATTCTTCATCTTTTAATAAAAATTGATAATATGTACAATGAATTTTTTCTTCCAGTTTTAAAGAAAAAATGAAAATGAGTTTCAGATTAGATTTACAATGTTTTCCCTATACAATGAAGTTCCTTTACATCACATGGAATGATCTGAATTACCTGCTTATATGAACAATTCTGTTACTAGAACAATTATGGAAATGTCATCTTCACATGTACAACAATAGAATATTTAAATACAAAGTTTGTCAATATTTGCGTTTAAGTGACATATTCAACCTGTGCCTACATTCAGTTTGGAATCACCGTGGCAGAATGAATATAATCTTGAAATAATCTCACTTAAATGCAAAATGTTGCCAACTTTTTTCTTCTTTGATAATAATGGATAATATGCAATCACAGATGAATATCTGTCTACTGGTACTGTCTTTGTCTCTATCTTATACATAACTAGATCACTACAATATGGACGTGAGCTTACTGACCACACTATTCTCGATGGATATGCATTGTTTTAATGTCCACTTCAAATAATTAGGTAATATATTTTCACTTACAATTTACTTTGTTAATCAAACAGACATAGATCACTATCTAATGTAAGGATGAGACCAAATGTTACATTTAAACCTCTGACTGAAAACTGTTAAGAGTGAGCAAAGTGTTAACAGTACCAGAGACCAGAAACAGTTTGATAATGACAAATGACTGCATAAAGCCAGAGAAGCCCAGAATGGTCAGAAAGCTAGCTTTGTTTGACAGAGGTCAAAGGTCAAGTTTATAACAGCTCTACATTAAGTTCAGTAGAATAGATATAACAATAGATGTTGTAGATATAGTGGCGTCACCCTTGTTTGCCTCAACTACTTAGCATTTTTTCCAACCTTTCAGCTGAAAGATGTCTATGTGGAAGAGAATACAGTACTACACAAAAGTGATTCAAACCATCTTATACAATCTTTTACCAATAACTTTCTGAACCTTTGAAAATTAGTTTTATTTAAATAAAAAAAAATTGCAATACATAAGAATTTAACAAAATTAGTATTCATAAAGTTTGTTATCAATTTTACTCCCATTATGTCAAAGTATCTACTTAACTTCAAGATCAGGATTGGCAAAATATACAGAACGAACAAAACACTTATACTTATAATATTTTCCTTTCACCAGTGCATTGCAAGTTGTTACCGTTACGTTATTTGTTTAATTAAGCTTTTTCAATTAACAAGCTTTGAAAGCCACTAAGTAAATGTTCAATTGAATCTTCAAATAAATATGATTTTTTTTTAGTTTCCTATCTTTATGCAAGAAAAAAGCAGAAAGCTCAGTCTAAATTTGTTACTTAAACTTCATTAATTTTATACCTTTAAGAAAGTTTAAAGTGTAAATTTTGTATAAATTGGTTAGAATCGCCTGTTGTATATATATGTATAATATACATGCAAAGGATAAGAAGCTATGACATATACACGTGTTGTTGTGTATTTACCAAGTATTTACTTGTCCTCAACTGAAAAAACAAAGGTTTTTGTATCACACCACATGTTTATTACTACTATCATTACTTCCAGCTGGTTGTGCTTCTCTGTCTCTATACACTATGTGTGCATCGCCATGACAACCAGTCGTCCTGTATCACCAGAAATGTATCTGAATTTACCAAAAAATTTCTAAATATATATTTTGCATTCACACCTTGGATTAAAATGGCACGATTTGGTACTTATTTTTTTACATCATTGTATTTTGAAAACTCCCACCTTGATGACATTGATATATTTCATGGGTGTGCCATACCATTTATTTACTTATATAATGTACATGATGTGATGGTGGACTGCCATAAAAATGTAGTGCACTGTAATATCTATGACTGGTAATACAGGACTAACTTGTGTCAAGGAAATATCACACCAGGTTTGAACAAGTGAGTGCAGCATTAAAATGAATAATAATTAAATCACGACCAATATATATCAAATACTAACGAGTTTTTAACTTCACTAATACAAAATATCACTATGTTTACTGCATAATAAATAAATTTCACATTCCTGAACACAGAAAAACATAACAATGCACTCACTTGTTTTATGAATTGATCATGTGATTGGTCATGTGATGATCATGTGACTGTTTTTATGTTACAATGCCATGATCATGTGGATAACATAGATCAATGTTCTAATATGAGAAAAAGTATGTTAAATATTGTGCAAGTTTTTTGCATGGATAAAATAAAATTTGTTACCCCCTTTAATAAAAAATATCAATCACAATAAACATACATAAACAATTCTCTTTTATACACTGATACACATGTGTGAGGAAAACACATGCATACAACATATAAATACTCATGTGTCAATATACAGAGTTGTTTCTGTAGTACTTACACACACGAAATTAAAAATCCACATGTGTTAGTAAGTGCCTACAGGTAATTAATAATTTTAAAGTACACACACACACACACATACATATATACATTGTACACACAGCATATAGTATACATGTACGCATGTACATCTGCATATTGACACACTTTTTTGGTCTAAAACGTGCACATGTGTAGGTAAACACACAAGTGTCAGTAAACATACACATGTGTCCATTTTCAACAGGATTCACTGTTTGTGTGAAGATGTATAGTTATCAGTGAATTGATGATACATAATGAAACATTAGCATAACTGACATTCACACCACATAAACATACAAACATTCTACCATAGAAACCAAGCTTTGTCAATTAACTACAAAATCAAAAACTCAAAAAAAAGGATTTCTTTAATTGGTAACTAACGTTCCATCATAACTGAAATAAAATGATCAATATAAAAAATAATAATAAAGCATATCTTCTGATAGGTTCAAAAGCAGCATGCTTAAAGATGCTAACTAGGGCAATTTAGTGCAAAACTTACAAAGGGAATATTAATGCCATCCAAATTCAAACAGGGATCCAAAGATCAGAACAAACGATATGTTAGTGGTGTTGTATATGATTAGAATAAAAAGGGGACAACATGACAAAATGATTATTTTTGATTTAATTTAGCTTAATTGTAAATCTTTTCATTTTGAATAAACATGTGTTTAATTTAGATGATGATGATAAATTTTCTTTAGGAAAAAACTTATTGCACTTGTTACTTTGTAAAGAACCATATTGGTAGTACCGATTGTTATGAAGACACTATTGAAAACCTCAAAATTAAATTAGTAAAAATGTTCACATATAAAACTTTTTTCATTTTGAAGCAATTCAAGTAATATAAATAAATAATTGGTTAAATAATCATAGGAAATGGAGTGAAGTGTTAATAAAATTAACCTTTCCTTGCAGAAAATCTAGTCTAGCTCATTAAGGTAACGTTTATATGAAATGACAAGCTTGGTTTTTATGGGGATGTCTGTTTCACAACAAATTAAAAATAATTTCAAACCAACCAATTCAAGTTGTTAATTCACTGAAAATTCTACATTGAAAAAGAAGTGAAGTTGCAGGGCTTTAATTGAAGAATTTTATGAGAATATTTGTTACTTGTTACAGGTACAGTTTACAACAGTTAAAACTAAAACACTAATAAAGGGCATTAATTGAAAAATTTATTTATATTTCATTATCATTACTACATATTTCCAAAATGGTTTTAGTTATTGAAACAAAAAGATTGAGCAGTGTTTGCATATTACTTTATCAGTAAACAGTTAGAATCAAAGCCTATAAAATTTTCTATTACATACAAATTTGTTTATTATTTCAGCACTAAGATGGTCCAAAGAATATTTTTTCTTGATCATTTGTATGCTTCAAGGAAAACTACTTTTCCTAAAACAAATAATGATTGGTTGGTTTGAAGTCACATTCGTCCACTACCTTTCATTTAGATTTAGATTTTTACAGATACAATCATAAATACTCTGTTAAAACAAATGCTTGAATAATTTCACTGATGGACAGCACATAAAATCTGGTCTTTTAAGACATTACACTTAACATTGCAGCATTTTAAAATGTCTATAATAATAAATATATAAATAATTTGCAACAAAAAAAAAACTCCCTTTATTAAATAACTTGTTTCTTTAAAATATTCCACAAAATTTGTGCAAAATTGATAGTTAGTTGCAAATAAACGAGCTAAACTTGCAAGACTGTTATATGTATATGAAAAGAAAAAAGGATCACAATACCCACATAATGACATTTCAACTTATTATTTTATATAATGTCCAGCCATCAATCAATGAGTGCCTTACTTAAATACCCGTTTTACTTGACTTTAAAATGGTGATGGATACACTTATATTGACCAGTCTATGAGATAATTAAGAAATCGCTAAAATTACTGATACACTGTATAATTTAATATAATTTAGAATTTTTCTTTAAAATTACTGATATTTCTCATGATGTAAAAGGAGCGATGAGATGCTAACACTTTGTAAAATATATATTGCAAGAGACATTGCTATAAATCTATTCTTTTAAAAAAAAAATTAGCTTGTATTTGTAAATTGCAATGTTCAAAAAATGAATAATGTTATAACAAAAAAATAACATTAACCGAGAGATTTGAGTAGTAAAATTCAACAAACACCTTGTCAGTACTCATTAGACACAAGTTGTAAGAAAAGGGGGAATATTAACGCAAGAACAGTTACAACAGGGTGACAATCCAGGAAGGGAAGGTAATTCAATATTGACTACATAAACTTGAAACATCAATGTAGAAAGGTGGCATACAGGTAGTACGTGTATGCAGCCCAGACAAGAACCAGCCAGTGACAATCTATAAGAGGATTTTTACCGTCAGTAAATTTGCGTGCAATGAACTTCAATGTTTCGTCCAATATTATCACAGGAATCGAAATTTTCAGCACTGCAATCCATTCCTCCACACTGAGTGGTGAAATCTGGAAAATTGTCTGTGGAGAGAGAAAACAAATGGATATCACTTAATGAATATTTTTCATTCCATATAAGATTCAATTCCTGATGATAATACAGAGCTGCTTTACAAGATCGCCTGTTTTTAAATACACTATGTATATTTATATGAATTAATGGCTATAAACAGATGGTTTATCTTGTAAGCTGAATCATTCTTGGAGAGTTAAATCACATTTCAGCTCATTTCCAGCAAAACAACCTTTCAATGAGTTTAATCAAGCCAATTATTCCTTTAAAAAAAACAACCAAAAAACAGAACTACAGTTAACACATGAATCAAGTAATAATTTTTACACCTGATGACAATTTGTTACTTACTGACATAATGTCCACATAGAGGATGAAGAAGTGAAGACACATGGACAGACCAATGGCTCCCAATAACCACTTGTTGCACCATGGGGGCATCAACATCAATGACTGGTTTTCAGACAAGCTGTAAAGGGGACATAACTCTTATATATAATACATAAACTAAAAAGAAGGAAATATTACAAATGTTGAACATTTTAAGTAATATATCTTCTTAGAATAAAAAATGCTTTTTTATCAACCAATTTCAAAAATGTTAAGTTTTAAAGAGTAAGATGATTGATTGTTCTTATATAAATATATTATATTGTGCCTCAAATGTTGTTGTAAAGATTATTTCAATATATAAAAGTCCACACTTCCACAGCAGAAAAAAGAAAAAGAAATCTTAAGAAACTCAATACAACAGCATGTGCAACAATGTGCTATGATAATAGAAAAATTAAAGCATTATATGATATAAACATGCATGTTTGCACGGATCTTTAACACTGTTATATCATTATATACTAAAACACATCAAATGATTGTGCAAGAACATATCATTTATATAAAGAGAAAAAATATATACAGATTACTGCAGAATTTCTATAAAAAAAGAGACCGATTTCATCGCTCCCTTAATTGTTTATTTGAGTGAAGTTTCCACTCAATTATTGGACTTTTGGAAAATTTACTGAAATTGTTGAAACTCAATGTTGAAAGTAATTTGTTTACTCTGTTTTAAAAGAAAATCTATACATAATATGCTCATCCATTTACATGTATTTCTTTTTACAGTGAATTTATACTTAACAGATGCATTCAAGCAGTATACCTTTTCTTTAAGCAACCACAAAAAAATGAGTTAATCAATAACAAAGAAATGTTACAAATCTAAAGCTACAACAATGCATTATATAGAGACTTAATTACAACATTCATATATATACAAGTCACAAGAACTACCTAATTTATTTACTCCAAAAATCTTTCACAAATTAATTTTAATTTTGTTATATAGTATAGTAACATTTCTAAATTCCATACAAACTCTGCAAAACCCTTTTGCAATTTTCAAAACTGAATCCTTCTTTTTCAGAGCATTACACACTGAAGCAAAAGATGAGAGTTGAAGTACATAATACATTAAGTGTAAATGATTATAAAGAAACCTGGCTGAGTCTGACCAAGACTAGAAGTGTATGTAGAGACTAAGGACAGTTATAAAGAAAAGAATGTACTGAGCCAATTCTCGTATTAACACCTTGGTCAAAACTCTCACAATCAGGAAGCTTGGCTATGGAGTACCACAAAGGGAAGTAACTGGACATGCACAGACTATTCAAAATAAAAGGACAATATTACTCTTAGTTTTTGTTTTATCAAAAAATATTTTGTAAGGAATATAATTATAGTCCAGTACTTCTTAAATCTATCACCAACTTTTTTCTTTAAAAAGGAAAAAGACATTTAATTTATTTTATCTTTTTCTTTAATAAACATTCTTTAAAAAAGAATAGGGAATTAAACTTAAATTTTTTTTGGTGAATTTGATTACGACTTTCTTCCCCTCGTCCAGGTATTTTCCCTCTGTAGTACAGGATTGCATACTGTATTTTGATTATGTAAAATAAAACTAAAATAAAAAATTAAAATGTTGTCAACAAAGATCAGGGGCAAACGCATTAGATGAAATCTGTCATTAATTTTATTAATTGTAAAAATAATCATCTTATACAGTGTGCAGTCCAGTCCATGCTTACTTCCCTTTGTGATTCAGGTCTGCTTAGGTTAATCTTTGTTGTTGAAAATTTGATACATGTACAACAACGTATAAACACAAAAGATAAGAATTACAGCAACCAAGGGTGTGTGCCCATCTTGTAATTCAATTCTGGTCTATAACATTATGTGTAATTGTATCACATCTCAGAACAAAGTCTTCATATCTTCCTGTTGTAGCTGGCTGTTGTTTTTGCTTCAGGCAAAATGCAAATAAACTAAAATTGAAACTATACTTATTCTGTATTCTTGTATACCTAATTCAACCGTTTCAGAGTTTACATATATCTTATTTTCATTACACTATTCAAATTAATTTATATATTTTTCCTCTTAATAAAACAATAATATGGTTCTATGCTGTAATTTGCTTGTATTTTTATTGTTATTGCTTAGTAAAGTAGCAATAAACTATTCAATCCTCTATCCTTGCTATAGAGACATTTTGCCTGAAGATAAACAACAGCAGATCAGCCAGATCTCTTACCTGTTAAGAGCATTTAGCATTTCTATGACAACCAGGGTGGACAAAGCCATCGTCATGGGTGCCGGATGATCAAATATTTTACAGTCAACGCCTGCAAAGTTACCGTCCTGAGCCAAACACTGGGAATGATGCGTCTACATGCAAAAAACAAAAAAATTCTACATGTAAGCTACAAATGGTTTCAAATTATGCGAAACCTCATTCAACTTCCTCATGAATCATGGGAAATATAAGCAATGTGTGTATGTGTTACAACATTAATCTGGACAGAAACAATCTATTTATAGAAATGAAAATTACCAGCATTCAGAAATTTGTGCTAATTGAATTTGTTGCTGCCTTATATTTAGGCACACTATATTATTTACTGTATTGACAATCTTCCTTCCTTCATCTGTCTGAACAGAATAATTCCTTATTTTCAATCATGCATCTGTCCAGATATTTCTTGTCTAAACAAAAACTGAAAAAGTGAATGCATACAATAATCATATCAGTTCATAGCCATCTGATACCTGTTCAATGCATTGAGCATTTCAATAGTGACCAACACTGAGAGTGCCATGGTCATTGGTGTCGGATGGTTAAATACCGCACAATCGATCCCCTTAAACATCTTAGGCTCGGCGGGACACTGCATGTGGTGGGTCTGTAAGGCAAGTCATTCAACAACACATTGTTACACTACTTAAGTTAGGTCAAGCAAAATTATGTACTTGATGTGCGGACCATTTCTTGAACTAATGAGTCATGATTATTTTGTTTATTAACACAAAACAAAATGTAAACTGAAGGTTATAAATTATTAATCCTCTGTTTTCAATTATGACATTTACATAAAATCAGAATGAAATATTACACTCTGAAAATACAGCCACAAGTAGGCCATGTATGACACTGTTTGGTTCTCAAGACCACAACGGGATTTTGATACTGCTTAAATTATATCTTTTATACCTCAGATACAAGCATTTTATTTTAAATTGACCTGAAAAATCCAAAGAAACATTTGGAACCTTTCAATTCTGACATTAAAGCAGTAGAGGCTAAAACATGGCTTGCATGTAAAGCTTCTACATCATTTGATAACCTCATATAAAATCTTGCCTTTAATATATATATTTCAAGAAATATCCATCTGCAAAGATATATCAAAGAGGTTGAAGTCAAGGTATTCAAATTTATATATCCATCACCCATTTATCAGTGTTCATATGCCATTTCAATTTAGTGGATGATAACAGTTACACATCAAGTGTATCAAATATGACTGGTCAAATTTCAGAAGACAAGTAAAACATAACAGACTTCTTAAGTCGACTATGATGACAATCTAATATTACACCTGTAGTTGCACGTAATATTCATATAATTTACTATATCTCTATTCAACCAGCTACATAAAAGGCTGGCAATATATAAATGACCATTTATTTCTCCTAATTAACCAAACTATCTTCATTACCAATTGATAGTAGTTGAGTTGTGGTCCTTTGTCGTAGATCATAAACCACCAGGCAGCAGCACCAACTGTAGCCATGCCAACATAAACTGTAAAATAAGGTCAAACAATGTTTCATCAGTTCAACAAGACAAGTTATATGTACAAGTAGTACAAGTTGCATTACATGTTTGGCAAAAATCCATAGAAACAAGTTCTGAAATGACAAATCAATTTATGTCTGGGTTTTGAAAAACCCAATAATATTGTAAACATTGTGCAGAAAAATCTATGACCTACTTTTCTTACTATATTTATTTAAACTCAAATTGAGGTATTAAATGAATTAACAAAACATACAAAGATTATGTCCAAAAATACACTTTTTATTGCATAAGAATGAGCTTACTTCCAATAGCCATATATCTGAAGAAGAGCCAGCCTGTAATGAGACCTTCCTTTGCACTTCTTGGTTGTTTCCTCATGATGTCGAGATCTGGAGGGTTGAATCCTAGAGCTGTAGCTGGGAGACCATCAGTTACCAAGTTAACCCACAGTAGTTGTACAGGAATCAAAGCCTCTGGTATACCAAGGGCAGCAGTAAGGAAGATACTGTCAAGGTAAGAGAAATGAAGATTAACCAAAAACAGAAAATATGAACAGAAAAATTGTCAAATTATCATATTGTAATATAACTTGGATTTTTGCCCATCACTTTTTACTGATGAAAAACTTTCATAAAACCTACTACTAACTTGCAAAACTAAAGAATTTCATGCCCTGCAAGATTTTTTGAAATCACTTAAGCCAATGATAAACTTGCAAATTGTGTGAATAATATTCTGCCTTTAAAATAATAACTCTTTTGGTTTGGTCAAAACAAATTTTAAATGCAAAAAATTGTTGTTAAAAGGATGTGTCATCGGATTCCTCATTGCTTCATGCTTGAAAGTGATTGATGTATTCAGAATGCTAGATAAACAAAGATACAAAAAACAAAGTATCTTTTAATCTTTTGCTTACAATTGCAGCTTCCAAAGACTTTTATTTCAGTCTTCACTTAACTTACCATACAACTTCACCAATGTTGGATGAGATAAGATATCTGATGAACTGTTTCATGTTGTTATAGATAGCACGGCCCTCTTCTACAGCAGCAACAATGGTGGTAAAGTTATCATCAGCCAACACCATTTGTGAACAGTCGTCAAGGATTGTATTTGTCATAATTCTTTTTGTACTTTAAATTAGGGCTGTGCAGTGCACCGAAAATACACAGCGATTCAGCATGTTCGATTTGAGTAACGAATCCGGAATATCTAAAAACGGTTGGGTTCGGCTCTAAAATTATATTACCCATTAGTTAAATACCCGATTTCTATCTATTGTTTACTTGACTATATCACATTTTATATCCATGCAACTGTTATTTCTATTCTAATCTAGGCATTTACTTGACGTTTGTAGCTGATTTTGGTAAATTTAAATGTATCGTTTTGGAGAATATTACAGCTTTATAACTTGTTTGGCTTAATAACTAGTAATAGACAATACACATATTGACCCTGTGTAGGTAAAGGATATCTGATGCAGATTTGGCGACTGCAGTTCCAGATCCCATGGCAATACCAATCTCAGCTTTCTTCAGGGCGGGGGCATCATTGACACCGTCACCAGTCTGTGCAGATAGAACATATACATAATCATTATCTTAAGTTGCTCACATGTCAGTAACTTACAGAATGTCATACTAATCAGACTATATATATAAATACATTCAAGTTCAAGTGGAAAGACTTTGGCATTAGAGGGACTAGAAGGAGGAGGAGGAGGAGGAGGAGGAGGAGAAAATATTTTAAAATATATTTTTACTTTAGATAAAATGAACTTTAGTTCTTGTTAAGCTAAGCATTCCAACATATTGCAGACTTTTGAAAGTTAAAAAGAAATAGTTGTAGCAATAAATGGAAATCAGTCTATAATTGTTCCAATTTTGTTTTAAAATTTATATGTCTATGTCTTTTTAACATACCAACATGAGAATTAACTCTAAAATACTTGATGCTAACAGTAACAACCATACTGTGCTCATATTCAACTTACCATAGCAGTGATTTCTCCTTCAGCCTGCAAGTATTCAATAATCTTGCTCTTGTGAGCAGGTTCAACACGGGCAAACAGTCTCGACCTCATGACAGCAGAACGTTGTTCATCAGGTGAAAGGTCATCAAACTCACGTCCAGTGAAAGACATTCCTTCTGTGGATTCGTTCTCTCCAAATACTCCAATCCTCCTGCAGATAGCTTCAGCTGTGGCCTGGTTAGTAAAGGGAGATAACTCTTATACATGAATTTATGTGTATACAACACTTACTACTTGTCCTTTTACTTGTTTGTTTTTCTCTTATTTGAAAGTTAGTCAATCAGTGGACATGTATAAGACTGCAGAAAATTATAAGATTTACTTTAAATATCTTTAATCTTTACCTTCACACATCTACATGTTTTATTTTATGTTTTTAGAACAGAAAAAAGTCTTTTTTTCAATATAGTTAATAATTAAAACCTTGCAAACATGTAATTGACCAAACACATTGATTTGCAAATAAATTCACTTATCACAGTAATATTATTTCCATAAATTCTACCATATATGCCAACAACCACCATAGTAACCTTTGCTTGTTTTCACTATAACAACTTACTTTGTTATCACCAGTAATGACAATAACACGGATACCAGCAGCTCTACAGTTCACAATGGAGTCCTTCACCTCAAGACGTGGTGGATCCAGCATGCCAACAACACCAACAAATGTCATGTTTGTCTACAAATAGAAAACAAAGGCAGTCTTATAATTAATTCAATGTCAACATTATGATCCAGACATTAGAAGAAGGCTTTGCTTGAAAAGTTCATTAGTCCAAATGTGAGAATATTCTACACTGAAAATCACTCGGTCAATTCACAGCATTATGTAACAGCTAAAAATTATGTTATATACTATGAGAAATAAAATAAATTTCTAAAAAAAAAAATTTATGTCAAGAACAATATTTACAACAAAATGAATTGTTAGAAAATGATGTTGATAAATAATATTTACCTCATATTGAATGAATTTACGTGAATCTTCAAGATCCATATCCTCTCTGCGTGGTGGGTTGTCAATAGTAGCCAAAGCCAAACAACGGAGAGTGTCACGGCCTGAAATACAAAGAACAAGAAACATTTTAACCCTGAACAAAGGTTTTGATAAGCACAATATTGCTTAAGTTTAAATCAAATTGTTCTTTATTACAAGTTCCAAGTAACAGAATCTAGTCATGTTGAAGTACAGAAATGTAGAACGTGTATCATTAACCTCCACTTTACCCAAGTATTTTACCCAACAAGATTCAAACAATAACATAACATACCAGTTCCGTAAATTTTGGTGTATTTCATAATCTCGTTCTTGATAGCTGGCGACATAGGAGCCTTGTCCTTTCCGACACGGACATGTGTACATCTGTCCAAAAGACCTTCTGGGGCTCCCTAGATATGAACATACAAATGAAGAAAACATTTAATTACACAAATCACACTACCAACAGTGCTTTTTACAAAAACAGTTTGAAAGCTGCAAATATAAGAATGCAGAAACTACATATTAAATTTAATATAAAATTAGATTTGACCATGCATAACAAATAACTTGTCTTTGATAATTAAACAATGTTCTGGCAGTCTTGAACATCTTAGTAAATATTGTCAACAAGCTAAGCAGCCATCACTATAACAAACAATACAACTTCTGCTTATTTGAACATTTGTATGTTAACTTAGTACACCTAAATAGAATGCTGTTATTTGATTCATAGTCTGTTATGTATTTAATACGTTTAATTATTGAATGTATACAACTAAAGATTGTTGATGAAAATCAAACAAATTGCCATAATTTTCATTATTCACAGATTTTAGAATTTACTGAAGCATCTGCTAATTTTGATGTATTATGCACACTTTGAAGAGAAAGCATATGTCAAAAGTTCCAAATTAATACCTTGCAGAACATTTTAGCGCCACCTGGTGTCCTTGTTGGTTTATTGGGGCTACAGTACACACTCATGGACTTCCTGTCTCGAGAGAACTCAAGTGTAAATTCCTTGGACCACATCTGTTGGATGACATGATTAGCCATGGTACCAGCTTCACGTTTACTAAGTCCAGATCTGTCGGTGTTATAGTAGTTCATCTTCTCGCACAACACAGTTAAAGCGGTCTCAGTGGCCTCACCAACCTTCTCATAAACATTCTTGGACTACGTAAAAAAAGAAAGATATCATTTATATAATTGCTCTGAATTTGAATAGGTTTTTTGGTTATTATGCACCTATCTTTGAGATGTTTGTTTTAAAAAAAAGAATTTAGAGTCTAATATGTAATACTAAGTATTAGCATCTCATTAATGCATGCAGAATTCCATTTAACACATAGATATATACACAAAGTACTGATGTATCATTTACATATAGGTTACATCAGGATTAATTAATCTTTATCTAAATATAAAATATTAAAACTATGACAAGCAGGTTCAGCCCAAATTTAGGTGAGCAATGTGTTAGTTTGTGCATTGGAGTTGGAAAAAAATAATATAATTCAGTGAAAATGAGTACCCTTTTATTTTAAAACAAGTGCTGTAACATCCTCATATTAAGCTTTTCTTATTGACATCAAAATTAAATATAAGAAACCAACTAACACAGACATATTAACAAGTTATGTTCTGTACTTACATCATTAAAGTCTACACTGGAATCGTTACACATGGCACAGATTGTAGACATCTCCTCCAAGCCAGCAAAATCACTTGATGGTGCCTTCTTTCCGCCAAAGTATCTGAAATCCATTATCAATTAAATCAACATTTCTTGCATTAAAAAAGCAAATGCTTAACAACAATTTAAATTTCTTTCAAAATATTTCCACAAATCATGTCAAGATTATGTGTTTGCAAAATGGAACAAAGAAAGTTAGACTTACACGTCACCCTCAGGAGCATAAGTGGAGCCCGTAATCTCAAACTGTTGGGTTTGAATATCATTGGCTTCAATCTTGTTGAAAATAAACATCTGGAAGAAATATGGAAAAATGAAATGAAACCAAAGGCAAATACAGGAGATTGTTTAAAAAAGTATTTGAATATTTCATTTGTAATCAATGTTTGAACAAGATGTAAATACATTATACAGCATTGGATTGGCTGGCTATTTGAGTACTTACTTTGCATACTGACATCTGATTGGTGGTCAGTGTACCAGTTTTATCTGAGCAGATGACAGATGTACAACCTAGAGTTTCAACTGATGGCAAACTTCTGACAATAGCATTTTTCTTGGCCATTCTTCTTGTACCTGTTAAATAAGCAAAACATATATTGAATATTAATGAGGTTGACATGTGCAAATTGTATATCTACTGTTATAAAAATCAGTTAATCGTATTAACTGTCTATTAATTTATAGGAAGATGGTTATTTGTTTGTTTTTTATGTGGGCTTCACTTCCCTTCAACCTACTTTATGCCATATAAGGTCAGTGTCTGCTTGTTACTCTTTATAAAACAAGGGCAAACTTTTATTGTGCTATCTTGCTGGAGTATCAAGTCACAGAGACACTTTGACAACAAGATGTCACTTAGAGGGCTGAAACAATTATTTAAGAACTCAGGTAAGTATGGTGTATGACTTAGCTAGCTTTAAACGGTGCAAAGTATGAACTAGCTTGTTTCTAATTGAAAATTCTACTACATGTAGCTTGGTTCAAATTGAGCCTTCTACCAGTTTGGTATCAATTGTATATGGTAAGCATTTTTTTTTTTATCAAAGTCTGTAAGTCTGTTATCGAATTGATGTCTATTATTCTACACAAGGAAATAAACACTGTAATCTTTCATATCAGATAAACTGTTCCAACACATGTTGATGTTTTTATCTTTTAATAAGTTTAGAAGACAACATCTGTTGCCTTCATATAGACTATACATTACTTATATATATATACACACACAAGGGAGTATCCACCCATACTCCTTGGCAGTCAGATAATCAAAGGTCATCATTTCTTTTTACAACAATATCAAATACAATCAAACCTTTCATATTAACTATAATCATATATATTACAGCGGTGTATTCATGATTTCAGCTTAGGAGAGCAAATAACACAACATTACATAACAGGTTCACATTTTATTTCAGTAGAAATATAGTAGATTTTAATAAAATATAGGACTTTAGCAGGGGGTAGGGGCAGGTTTTTTATATAATAAAACTGTCACTGATTTAAGTTTGCAAATGTTAGACAAATAACAAATTAATTTGTGTCATAAAAGAAGAAACTATGCTTTTCACTACTCCAGAGATTATCTGTATTTACACTACAGGTGGACTAGTGTTTGTGTACTGTTCATCTCATTAATAACTACCAAAGACAACAGCAAGAGAACAGGTAAAATTTAGTAATTGTTCTGAAAATCAAACATGTGGTCAACCCTTCCAAGCAGAAGTAGGTGTTATATAATAGCATACTACATACCAAAGACACCAGTAATTCATTACAGTATCTTTAAGTAATCTTATATTCTTACCAAGGGCAAGACATGTTGTGATGACAGCAGGGAGACCTTCTGGAATGGCAGCCACTGCCAAGGCCACAGCAATTTTGAAGTAATAAATGGCACCCTGTCAATAAAAAGAGTTCATATAATTAGTTTCTTAATTTGTTTTTAAATTAAGATTTTGTATTAATAAATGTTGGTCTATGTATTTATGCAATTTGTACAAAAACTTCATCAATTTATCTCTAAGGCCAAACAAAATTAATTCCTTGTTTCTCAGGCCCGCGCGCATCCAATTTGAACCCCCCGCACCACTCATTTTT
>JAUMGZ010160960.1:0-16285 GCA_032359645.1 Pododesmus macrochisma
ACATGTACATCTCACAGGGATACACAAGATTAATGAGACACATGTTAACTCAAAGGGATACATAGGATTTATGAGACACATGACCACCTCACAGGAATACCCATGATTATTGAGACACATGACCACCTCACAGGGACACATAGGATAACTCAGACACATGCACATCTCACAGGGATACATAAGATAAATGAGACAAATGATTACTCAAAGAGATACATAGGATTAATGAGACATATTACCAACCTACAGGGATACGTAAGATAACTAAGACACCTGACCACCTCAGAGGGATACACATGATTACTGAGACACATGACCACCTCACAGAAACACAAAGGATAACTGAGACACATGCACATCTCACAGGGATACATAAGATAACTGAGACACATGATTACTCAAAGGGATACAAAGGATTAATTAGACATATGACCACCTAACAGGGATACATAGGATTACTGAGACACCTGACCACCTCACAGGGGCACATATGATTACTGAGACACATGACCATCCTACAGGGATACATTATATTACTGAGACACATGACTTCTCAAAGGGATACATAGAATTACTTACACACATTACCATATCACAGGGACAAATTAGATTACTGAGACACATTACCATATCACAGGGACAAATAAGATTACTGAGACACATGACCACCTCACAGGGATACACAGGATTACTGAGACAAATGAACACTTCAAAGATTACATAAGATTATTGAGTCACATGGCCTTTTAATAGGGATACATAAGATTACTGAGACACATTACTACTAAAAGGGATAAATAGGATTACTGAGTCACATGACAAACTACAGTGATACATTGGATGACTGAGACACATGAACAATGTAAAGGGATACTTAGGGTTACTGAGACACATGACCAATCTGCAGGTATACATAGGATTACTGAGACACATGACCACCATACAGTGATACATAGGATTACAGAGACACATGACCAACCTTCAGGAGTACGTATGATTGCTGAGACACATGAACAACCCTACAGGGATACATAGGATTACAGAGACACATGAACAACCCTACAGGGGTACATAGGACAACTGAGACACATGAACAACATACAGGGATACATAAGAATAATGATACACATAACTACTCTACAGGGACACATATAATTACTGAGACACATAACCAACCTACAGGAGTATGTATGATTGCTGAGACACATGAACACCCCTACAGGCATACATAGGATTACTGAGAAACATGACAGCCTACTTGAATATATATGCTTACTGAGACATAATATCAACCTACAAGGATACATTGGATTATTGAGATGCATGACCAACCTATAAGGATACATAAGATAACTGAGACACATGACCACCTTACGGGAATGCACAAGAAAAATGAGACACATTTCCTCCTTATATGGATACCTAAGATAAATGAGACACATGGCCACCTCACAGGGACACATAAGATTACTGAAAAACATGATCACCTCACGGGGATACATAGAATAACTGAGACACATGACCATTTTACAGATAGAAACCTTGTAAGATTGTTGAGACACATATTATCAATCTCAATGAACACAAGATTAGTGAGTATTTGGTCATCTCAGAAGAATACACAGAAAAATACATAATCAGCTTAAATATCACATAGAAACCCAGGATATTAACAAGAATACCAAAGACAAGCAAAATGTATAAGTAACTAGCGGCGATAACCAATCAAATATCTACCAATGATCAATGAAGCACATCCCTACATATGAGAGATTTCATAGGATTTTGACACAATATATTACACAATGACATGCATTCTAAGTAAAATGCAAGGCACATTACCTACCTGAGAGCACTGCTCAAAAACTTCGCAAAATGAAATTATAACTTAAAATTGACACCAAGAACACCAACCAATGTCACCAACTGAGATACAATAGGAAAAGAAACAATTTATCACATCATAATTCCTTATATGACGAATCCTATTTGTTAGAACTATTATAAAACAATCAATGTACATTTGCATTGATTATCTATCATCCATCTTCCTCAGTGTAAAAAAACAAGATTAACACACACTAATTGTTATTTTTAAATTTTAATAGATATTTTTTTTTATCTTTTTAAAATTTGGTTAAGTTTTAAAAATGTCATTCAGGACACTTTTTTATGTACAAATTATAATTCAACAAAAATGTACACAAAACAATGAAAAAATAATGGTGTATAAAAATCAGTGCAGATAATTAAATAACATGGACAAGTAAACATACACACAATAGAATGATGTTAACACACAAACAACAGACTGTTGTAAACAAATACACACAATAGACTCTTTTAAACACAACCACAACAAACTGTTGTTAATGCATATACAACAGAGTTGAGACTGTTGTAAACACATACACAACAAGCTGATCGCACAGGTAAACACTTTACATACACATAACTTGTTAGTCCTCAAATTTAAAATAACTAAGTTTTACACATCTACATAGTAAAATGTCTTTGTAAGAATTAAATTTATTCTAAATCTAAAACAACAATATCATAAAATTAATTTGTCCACCTATGTAGTTTAAATTGATAAAATTGCATTTAGTTTGTTTACTTTGCATCAAGGTGTAATATAGGAATCATACATAGATCTGGAACTTCTTTATTTTGGAGGATTTAATCAGATCTTGAGACAAATACAGACAACATGTAATTTAGCTTTTAGCCCTGAGGTTAAACATACAAAACACAAATAGCACGAAAAACTAACCTGAACGTTTGTAACGTTTTTGATATATATTGTCTCACTCTTTCCCTTGCTCTCTCTCTCTCTCTCTCTCTCTCTCTCTGTCTCTCTCTCTATCTCTTATGAAATTCATATACATTTTAATGCATTTTAGAATGGCCTAAGTCAACATCTTTTGTTTCTCTTAAATAGTTTTTGAAGTATGAAATATACAGTATTTATGCATGATTCAAGAGATGTGAGTTTCGGATAATGACTAGATCCTTTAATGACAGGGAACTTTATGTTTAGGATTGAACATTCATTTGAATTATAGACAAAACAATCTTTGATTTGTGACTCCAGAATAAACATATTTAAACACTCAAAACTTTAGTTTAGAATTGAAAATGTTTGTTGTTATAAAATCGTTTTTATTATTCTTTTATCATTATGTTAATTATAATCTATAACTTGTTCTTAAAATAGAATTATTTATTTTCTTGCTTGTAATATTAGAAAATATGTATTGACAGCTTGATGAGGGATATATAGTGTAAAATTGTGATCATTTTTGATATGTTTAACATAAGGAGTACCTATGAATCACTATTAACACACCAGTAACTTAACTTCTTTGGGTGTAGTTAGTTTTCAAGAAATAACAGAAGATTATGATTTATAATCGTTCCATATAGAATTCGAGACATGTAAGTCTTAACATATATATAATAAAAACAATGTAGCACTTTAAGTTACCTCTGATCATTTGACTTGCATTCAGTACATGGTATGCTATATATTCTTGTGTCATTTCACAGCACTTTCACAAAAGGCTAATGTGAGTATTTTTGTGAAGATACTCATGTATATTAACAAATTATGCAAAAATTCTTTTGTTATTGTGTTTACTCATTTCAAAAGTAAAACTTTGCATAAATTTTGATTAGAACCAAATGTACAAATTGCATAATTAATTTAAAATAATTAATTGCCACATGAATAAAAGCACCATATGTTGCTGTAATAAAAGCCTTTAAGATTAAGGTCGTTTTGGCAACAAAACATCAAGGTCAACATTGATCAGGGGGAATAACTCATAATTAGTGAGAGCATAATAAAACAATATTTGGCACATAAGAACTGTTTTACAACAGATAATTATACAATGACATCGTTAAAGAATAGGTTATCAATTTCGTGACACAGTTCGTCAGGATTTATGGTGTAACTTCCTGACGTTGTCGTACTGTCACCATCCCCATCACGAGTTGCTACACTTTCACTAATCGTGTCATCAATGTCTGCCAATGAGTATTTAAGACCGAAGGATCCTTCGTTAACTGTGTCTAAGTTTGACTGACCTCCCACAGAATAAAGGGGAGGTTGATGGTTAGTCCGATAAGGTGTGGTACCATAAGATATGTTTGAAAAGCTAGATAAGCTAGATTTTGTAGGTGTAAATGAGCGTCCTTTGAGCGGCAGTTTAGAACTGTCCGCCGATGTATTGGCTGTGATGCTGTCGTCACTAAAACTAATGTTCTTGTGAAAACTGTCACTGATATTTTTCTCTGGAATATCTCGAAAATTGGAATGTAGTGCATTTGAATGTCTTGACGAGTTTGTTTGAGAGAACTCTGCTTTGAGATCACCTGGATACATGAGGCGTGGCTCTTCTGTAAAAATAAAATAGTTATATCATTAAGATCATGACTGATTGGTTAAATCACTGAATTCAAATGTATACATATCATAACAAATCAACTAAACAATTATAGTCTTCAGATGAGGTCAATAAACCATGAATCTACCAAAATTCAAAGGTTAAAGGTCATAACTGTTCCTTAATAAAAATAAATATATTTAAAAACATCTTAGAATTCTGAATAGTTTTTGCTGTGCATTTCCTTTAGCCAAGTCAATTATTTGGGTACTTTTCCATCATTAAAATGCCATGCAAATACAACATAACATGCAGAGAAAACATTCAATCATTAATTCATAATTAATATCTAGGCTATCCAGAATAAATAAATAATGTCCAGACTTTTGTTTGACCAGTCATCAGCAGCCATGAGAACTTTCACATGTGGACAAGATCACGTTTCTCTGTGCAGCTGCTTTTTATGCAGATTTATTAGTAAATCGTGTAATAAAACTCAAACTCGCACACACTAAAAGCTACATGGTAACAAAATGCACATAAACATGTCTTACTGGAGGAGGATGTGGGGTAGCCGTCCCCATCTCACTTATAATTGGACAGTCTAGGTCTTCAAAACTCTTTAATCACATTCACATGCATAAGAAAATGTGTTTTGCAAGACCTGGAGATATCGTAATTTGTGCTTAAAGCCAAGAAAATGGCTTCCAATGTCAATAAAACATCAAAATCAAGTCAAATTAATTTGTTTCACAGACAGAATTTGTTAAATCATACAAAACGGGAGTTCACAACAGATGTTATATCTATATTATTTCTAACAATCAGAACCACTCGGAAATAGAGCTGTAAAGTTATAAATGTTCTCTGGGGTAACATCATCGTGCCCATGCCAAAAATGCATCTAGCAAGATGACTTACCGCGCTAAAAAAAATCCAAAGAGAAACGAAGCTTACACATAGCACTGGTAATATACCACTAGGAAGAAAACAAAGAAAAAACCCGGATGAAAAAATTTCAGAAAAAGATGTTTTTAACAAGTAAAAAGATTCTTAAACTAAACATTCATCATCATCTCATCAGAGGTCAACAGTGAAGGCATAGCAGAATGTGATTATTATGTGATTATAACTGTGAAAGAAATGCAGAGATTTCAAATATGTATTTATAAATAAAGCAAGCTGTTCCATATATCTTTATCAATTGAATGTTTATATCTTAACAGTAAAGTTCATAAAACCACGCATACTTAAAGCAAATTTCAAAAACCGGCACCTGTGTATCTGTGTAATTCTAAATTCCAGTGTAAGAATCGGATCTCTGTGATAGAACTGTATGTAAACTAACTTCACAAGGTGCCAGATATCAATGAGCCTTATTTGGTATATTTATCAGTCCTAATACAGTGCCTTCAAACCCAGTGTAGCGCGATAGATACACCACTTTCTGTCTTTATCAATGTTATAAGCTACCCAGTGATAAATGCACACAGTTACCTGCGGCAAGTTTGATATGATAAGTTTTGTCCGCCTGACTGGCGTTCTGATGTCTCTGTTAACAGCCATCGCATGAGACACATGCATAATGTGAACAGTTAAAGGGCCTCTGTGCGGAAGCACTGCACTCTATCGATAGTCAACAGAAAACATATATTTTTTGATCAACTCTGACTTAATACTTGAGATATCTTAATAAGATTTAAATTCAATTCACCCTATTCATTGCTCTGTAAATTATATCTTTGATAAAGGTGAGATAATTTTCCCTCGTTTATGCCTGTACATATCTTTACTATACAAAGTTTAATTTATGTCTGTGCATTGGTAAATATAACATACACAAAAACAAGTGTGAAGGACGTGATCTTAGGTAACGTGATGTGAAAGGTGTCAAGTTAATTATTTTGTTTATTCAATACTTTCTTAACCCATTGACCCCAAAAGTTGCATTTAGACTCTACCAAAACAATGAATGGCACTGTCTACTATCAAAATTCAGGGGTGAATGAGTTTATATCTTAGGATATAGTTACTGTATCAATGAGTCATGAAACAAACAGTTGGATGATTGATGAGAGAAGCAAGTAGATGACTGATAAGACAAACGGGTAGATGAAGATGATGATGAATGAGATGACACGGATGATAGTATTAATGACCGTGCTTACCAGTATCACTTAGAGGATGTCCTCTATTACTGTTGACATCCTCCTCGCTGCCACCACGCCCACTATCACTTGTTGCTGACTCTGCAGACATTTCACTGTTAGCATCGTCGCCTTTTCTTAAAATATCTCGGATATGATTTGCCTAAAAAACAAAGAGTTTTAATTATTAATTGAGTGTTTATAAAACTATCAATATATATTTTGTAAATATTCTAAAAAAGTTACTTTTACATTTGAACATTTTTGGGTGTTTATATAACTATCAATATTTTCTTTAATATTCTAAAATAAGTCACTTTTATATTTGGTGACTTTTTGTGTGTTAAAATTTTGAAATTCCATCTGACATGTCAGCCCTACAATTGATTGAAATGCCCCTCTACTTATTAGCCTCATTGGGTTTGCTTCTTCCTAACCCCTCCCGGCATCTTCAGTCCCCTCTTTTTAGAAAAATCAGCTGCTCTGGTACTTCAAACAAACTTTAACCAATTTAGATTTCACGCCTATTGCTTAAATTAGCATCATATAGATTCATGGAGTTTTGTCACACAATATATGTGAAGGATGTCTCACTGAGCACTTGAATTTCCTGTATTTTCAACAGTCCAAACTTTACACCTTTGCTATATGGTGTCCCCTACGTGCAGACTATTGTCATGAGTTATAGTGTGGCCCACGGGCAGAGATTTTAAATTTGAAATCCAACCTCCTTCCTCTCTCTAACATAATGGAAGGATTGGGCTATTTACAGTCGAAATATAGAAGTTTCCACAGAGAAATACAAATAGTTACTCTGCCAACAAAAGATGCTAATTTGATCCGACTTGTTAAGTTAATACCTCTGGTGGTATTATTATTAAAAGGATTTCTGTATTAAACAAAATGACACGTTTCTTGATGGCTTGTCTAATGCTTGCTAATGATTAAAATAAACAGCCTGGAGAAAACCGCTAAATGACTATTTTAACTAAAAACTCTAGTCAAAACATCCTTACAGACCAACGGATGTTTCAACAACACATTAAACTCTTTCAACTTGTATCATGTTATTAATGTGTTTAAAAGGCACTTGATTAAGCTTAATTCATCCACTGCAAATTTCCGCATTGAATAATTTTTTTAAGATAACTAATATAAAATGTTAGTTCAAACATAATTAAAGCCTTAATATTTAGAAAACAAAGTTACCTCCTCCTGTTTTAGCTGTTGGAGCCATATTGTTTCTGGACTTTGTGGTCGTAAATGGTTTGGATTACAATATTTATAAAGTTCATATTTTTTATCTGACATGCTGCTATCTCGACTCATGTCCGTGTAATTACTGTTGGTTAATAATGAACTGCTTGCCTGTGGTATCTGGAAGTATAAAAGGAGTTTTCATTATAATACATGTATAGACAATAAATATAAAGAATTAAGAACAAGCTTTTACTTTGACAATAACATGGCCACTTAAAAATTATGAAAAATAAAAATTCTTTAAATGTAACCTGTGCTTCAAGATTCAATAAGGTTACTAAATATAGAAGTACATGTAAGTGGCATCTCAATGGTTTTTTAAAACAAGGATTTTATCCCCCTTATGAGAATTTGATATTGCGACAATGCAAAAAGTTTTAGTGATAAAAATAATGATTATTCTCAAGTTCCTGTCAACACTCACAATGTATTTATGTCAATTCAATAAAGTCTTACAAAAATGAGACAACTGAAATTGTGATAAACAATTACTGTATAATATACACTTTCTTGAAGGCTACCATGACAGAAGAAATTGTTCGGAACACAATAACTACGATATGAAGACAAGTGTGATTACATCAAACTTTTGTACTAGAAATTGACTTGTAATAACACCGAGGTTTATATAATAACCAGAGTTTTAATTACTTTGTGTACAAAAGTTTAAGATTTCATGTAACAAATCTCTTTGTTTAAACAAATTCTTGGGTACAAATTTCTAAGTTTTCAAACAGGACATGACAGGCAATACTTAGGAGGTTGATCGAGTAAAGCTTAATTTTCTCAGTCTGCCATGTAAATTTTTGAAGTTACGGTATACATTTAAAATTGGTAATAAAAAGGGAATTTTTATATTTATATACCACAATATACATGTGTAATGTATATATGTCAATGAAATTTTTAAACTATTTTCTTTTAGAAAAAATGCAAAATTAATGAAGCACTCAAGTAAAATGTAAATATTAATGACTTTTAAGTTTCAATTAACACAATTATATAATGAATTCTATCTTATTAATTATTCATTCTTATTTTATAAGTATTTTTTAGAACTTTATTCCTTTTGCATAAAGTTTAACCAAGCATCAGGGATACAATGTATGTACCTGTAGTTAATAATAACTTGTTTACCTGTAGAAATATTACTCTCATAAAGTATATAATTCTGAAGTTATAGTCTCCAGGGACTAAACATACTGCAGCTATAGGGTTCTGTAGTTACAGTATAACACACAATGGACATGGAAGTATAGGCAAATGACAGTGTGTGAAAGTGGGAATTCGACCAGCAATTATTGCTGCAAAATAGTAACACAAGTCCGTCCATGTATTATTGAGTATGAATAATTTAACCATTGCCGGAAATAAATTGTATAATCAGGACTTGTGTGTCAAAATAAGGTATTAATAATTCACTTCATTTATCGGCAGTCGGAGCTGAGAAAGTTTCCTATATTGTACAGGTATTAATTCCATTGCACATGTACACAGGAATTGCACCCAGGAGTCTAATATAATGGGGAAAACTATACCGGTATTATAAATTATAGTATAAATGTGTTCAAAGTAGAGTTAAATGTATAAATTATCATGAGTAATGTTGGATTTTAAATACACCTGTCTGTAAAAAATTACTAAAATTATATAGTGAAATTGTGTTAAAAGTGGAGTTATATGTATGCATTTATATAATATCATAATGATGGCAAAAAACAGAATTTTATAAAAACATTTACTAAAATTATAGTAAAATATGCTGAAGGAGAAGTAATATGTATACTATCATAAATAATGATGACATCAAAACTGAGTTTTATAAAAACATTTCAAGAAGACTTAATGGGACTGTACTAAGAGTGGTGTTGATATGTTGACCCAGTGAATGATTCACAAACTACAGCAGCTTATCATTGTGACAGATATATATATTTTGTATCAATACAAGTCACACTTGATAAATAGTTTATGTATTATGTAAATGAGTGGATAATCTCTCGACATTACACTTTTACTTGGCAATGGAGAATCTTAGCATTGATAATCCAATCTATTTCTCCTGCTAGGATATACACTCACACAAATATCTCAAATGTGTCAAATTTCTCTATCTAAATTACACATTAAGAGATTAATATTAAGATTTCTCAGCGATTAACACAAAACATGACATGATTCATACAAACTAAAATTCACTCCTCCCCTAAACCTTTCAATGTACATACATGTATATATATATATTCACCTTTTTCCCTTGTACATATTACCAGAAACTTAAATCTTACAAATATTTTCTTTTTGTGTCAGTTTCATTACTTTATTTTTCTTCATTTGTGATCTTGAATTATTTAGCATTTTCCTACTGTATCTAAACATTTCTACCAAATTCTATTTAGTGTGGTGATTTTTCATTATCATGCAATAATTCTTTATATACAATGCCATTAAAAAGTACTGCACTGGCACAATCAAAAGGTTAACTTCTTGTGACAAACAAAACACTTTTAATTTCCAGTTTTTTTATGTTTAATTTACATAAGCCTTTTTGACATGGTGTTGATTTGTTCTTCAATAAGGGAAAAATTTACAACTTACCTCCATATTTTTACTGTCCATAGAGAATCCAACAGATGAAGGAGGGTTCTTGAATGTAGAAAATGTTGTTATATTTGTTAAAGTTGATGTATTCACTGAATCGTTTTCATCACTCAGTGAAAAACTCACTTCCTTTTTATTTTTATTACGTTTAAGAGGATCGTCAGACGTATGAGACGAGTTCGTCGACATGCTTTCCTGGCGTTTTGCCGTGATTATTTTCTTTTCCTCGTTTTTTGGAGCATTGTTATTATTTTGACTATTCTTGTCGATTTTTCTGATGATGATGATGGTGACGACAATGGCGATGGATAACACAGCAGTTACAATGACGATGATGACAACAATGATCATATTCATACCAGAATCGTCCTCTGATGGTTGCGGTAGAATGGTGGTATTGCTAACCGTTATAACCACATTAAGGTTAGTGTACGACCTTGTCTGAGATATGCCACTGTCCTTGACGGCCAACACCAAATTATAGGTGTCGGCATCGTACAGATGCATACGCTTGGCAATCACAAGACTACCAGTATGCACATCCATATTAAAGAGTTCTCTTGAATTTGGAGGGTCAATTTGATCTATGTAGTATAGAAGCTTGGAATTGTCTCCCTCATCATTATCATGAGCCTCCACCTGAACCACCTCTGTACCAATTGATGATGTATACGGTAAATATACAGTGTTGTTGTGGTTGTTCGGAAACACAATTTTGGGAATGTTGTCATTATCGTCAATGACATTGACTGTTACACGAGCTTTGCTGAAGAGTACTGGTGACCCTTTATCTATGACCATTACGGTAAAGTTATACTGAGACTGCAGTTCTCTGTCCAGTCTGGTCACTCCTCGGATAATACCTGTGTCAGAGTCCAGTTGGAAATCAATTGGTACCGGAGGAACGAAATCAAAGGTAAACTGACCGTTTATTCCAGCATCAGGATCGCTAGCCGTTAAAACTCCAATCTTTGGATTACGGTCTTGATTTTCTAGGGCATACATGGTGAACAGCTGCTTGGAGAACATGGGTGGATTATCGTTAACATCTCTCAAAGTCACAATGACCAAAGATGAAGAAGAAAGTCTAGGCTCTCCTTCGTCCGTGGCATTAACGTGAAATCGTATGACGGGTGTTAGCTCTCGGTTAAATATATCGTCTGACATGATGGTACCCATGGTAGGATCTATGGTGAACAAGTTATTGGCATCACTGTGAAGGTGGTAAGTTATTTTGGCATTTTTACCACTGTCCTTGTCTGTTGCCATGACCTCAATCACAAACTCACCAATATCCTGTTCTTCGTCAATGCTAGCCTCATAAATGGTCTTCGTGAATTCTGGAGGATTGTCATTCACATCCTGAACTCGGATGAAGAAACTCGTTAAGTTCTGTTGCTGTGGAATGCCACCATCATGACAGTTCACTGTCACGTTGTGGAATTTCTCCGTTTCATAGTCCAGTTTATTTTTGATGACGATTTTGTACATGTTTGTGTAAATCTCCTCCAGTCTGAACTTTGTGCCCATGACTTGACATGTGACTCGTCCATTGTCACCGCCATCCTGGTCGGACACCACCACATTAGCCACGTATCTACCCTCCTCTGCATCCTCAGAGATATCCGTGCCTCCGGGAGGGAGGTTGATATTAATCTGAGGTGCATTGTCATTAAGATCCTCTATGAATATCTTCACTATGGCAGTAGACGAGAGAACAGGTTGACCATGGTCAGACACGACAACAATGAACTGATAATCTGTCTCGTCCTCGTAATCCACCGAAGCACGGATGAAAACTTCACCTGACGTTTCATTGATGCCAAATTTATCTGTCACCTTTTTCGAAACTCTTGAACTGAATGCAAATGCCATTTTTCCATTCTGTCCAACATCTATGTCGGAGGCTGAGAGAAGTAAGACAGTAGCTCCGACAGCTTTGTTTTCTGGTATAGTTGAGGTATAATTTGCACGAGTAAACAGTGGAGGGTTGTCATTCTCGTCAGTTATAGTAATATTTATTCGCACAGTTCCAGTTCTCACAGGGAATCCTTTATCACTAGCAATAAGTGTCACTTCGTAAAAATCTGTGGTTTCTCTGTCAAGTTGAAATCGCACTAACAATCCAAGATCTATTCCATTAGCAATGTTAGGAATCTGTGACAGTCCAAACATTTCATTTGCTGGTTCAATGCGATAACTTTGTATGGAGTTATTCACCCCTGTATCGTGATCAGTTGCACCACTCGTGATAACTACAAATCCTGGTTTAACTCCTTCGGATATGGTGATGGCAATTTCAGGCTCAGGAAATTCTGGAGCATTGTCATTGACATCTTCCACGGAAATTTGAACTGGAATAATTTTATACAAGTCAATTTGACCAGAGTCTGGAAATTGCTTGTAAACAGCGATATTAAATTTTAAAACACAGTTGACAGTTTCTGCATCTGTACACAGAGTTTCACGATCTAAAACTGCCTTTGTCCAGAGTGAACTTGATGTTGAGTTGATTTGAAAGAATGAAGCATCCTTATTACCTTGATCAAGAATCTGAAATCTCAGTAGTTTGAATTCTTGTTCAGTTACATTTCCATAAAGTAGACTATCCCTGGCTATGTTTCCAACGAAAGTTTTAGGCATTTGTTCCTCGCGAATGTTGTATATGAGAACTAATTCCTGGGCCTTTATCACATGAGAGTAGAGATTTAAAGTAAGAAGAAACAGAAGATGTTGAATCAGGCCGGCCATGGTGCATCATAAACTATCTCAAAAACAATGTACGATTATTACACGAAATGTTGAGGAATGTCCAGTCCTCCAGTCATGTGCTTAAATGTGTGCGTGAAATATTGATACAAAAATTCCCTTCTCCACTCGAAACAAATCTGTAAAAGAGAAAAGAAAACACATTTAATATGCGAGAACGTTCACAAAAGCAAAATATATTTACACAAATTATTAACCACGGTCGACATTATGTTCGTGATGTAAAATGCCCACCAATATTAAGCCTTATTAATGCATGCCAATATTGACTCTGTAACTTAGGACTAACTTTTACTTTTTATATTAAAATGTGTTTGTCCAAGAGCTAACCTTAAGTTTTACTGGCCACTAAAGTATAGTTTATCTCTAACTCTGGACAAGTGGGCACACTGCACTGTTTATCTATGATAGTATGAGCTCTCAGTGTCTGATTGCAGTCAGTGCAGTCAAGATACCACACTGATCAGTCTGTCACGCCTCAGTGAACCTTTCACTCAATCACTCAAACCCATTGTTATGTTCTTGACCAATCACAGAGCTCTAGTGATAGTGACCACTGGTCAAGAGTGTGCCTTATGGACACACTGTCAACACATGCAATGTTTACATAGTTAATTAGAAGTAGTTGACATTCATGTCTCAAAACTTTCTCATGATGGATCACCTTCCAATACAGTACATCAAATCAAACAATTCAAAAATGTCAATGCCATTGAGTTCTTCATGATTTACAGTTTCCTTAATGTACAGTTATCATTTGATATAATAATCTAATACATGATGAGAATTCTCAAAATCATTGTAATTAAATCAATAATTTGTAGGTACATGTAGTGTAAGAATATGTCTAAAATTGTTTAATTTTATAATAGTTTAATGTATAAGTGTGACTCAACAAATACAAGATAACAGACACATCAATATTTGCGTTTTCTAATGGTTCTAACTTAATTCGTTCAATTCAAATTGAAATTATATATTTTATCCTTTTTATATATATATATTTGTTTCTCATGAGGGTCCTTATCACTTTTAGAAAAAAAAAGTCTTTATTTATTTGAACTCCTAAAAGTGAAAGTATTAATCCACACTTGTTTACATATTATTACTACAAGATTAGGTCCCAGGGTGATGTCAGGGTTAGACCCCCTCCTTGACAACCCTCCCTGAGTTACAACAAGGCCAGCAACTCTACTCATCTTATCTCATGTCAATCACTAACACAACAAGGGTTTAATTTAGTGTCAGACTATTTACACAGAGAACAAATAAATAAATGTGGCCTACTGTTTATGTAGTCTTAGGAAAGTGGGGGTAAATAGTCCATGTTAGCAAACATTTCACTTCTGTGTCAAAGTCATAATATTTAACTAAGTGTTAACAAAGAGAAAGAGAAGTTAACACATAAACTATACTAACATATCAACGGTAATTGTGTAAGGTGAGCCTCTATAAACCATCACCTGACAATAAATCCACCTGCTACTGGTGTCAATCTCTGATTTAATACTCTCTAAAGACATCCATACAAGCACAATATGTCTAATGATGTCCTCGACTACTGTCAATATGGCTAACTGTAGATTCCTGTGGTCCAAGGACACCCAGGGACACCATTGTGGCCCCATTGTCCCCGTATGTAACTTTGCATAACTGTCAGTGTCCAAGAATTCAATACTGGACATATGGTCAATTACTGCTGTGACAGTGGTCAAAATGGCATCATTATCACATACTGTCACTTCATGCAAGTATTTATCACAGTTTTAAATCTGGTGGGTAATTTGTGGTATTTTATGAAAATATAAGAAACATGCCATTTCATCTCAGCGCAAAATTAAGATTTTTCCTGTATCCTTTCAATTACAAGTTGATTATAAAGTAGAAATTCTTTGGTCTCTGGGGTAAAAAGATTCAAGAAAGATAAACATGGCATCTTAATAAAATATATCATAAATTGTTAAGCAAAATTAAGATTTTCTGTCTACTTTCAATTACAAGTTGGTAGCAAAAATAGAAATTCTTTGGCCTCAGACAAAATAAACTATCTTATACATTTGTATATCCAAACTGCCAACAAAACTCTTACTAGATAGATGGCTCCATAAAATAATTAATTAGGTTACATTATAGATACAAACCCCTTCACATTACTTCAGCGTGTCCTACCAAAACATGACAGCCACAGCTTAAAATCCCCCTTACAAATTCCATGATATTGTGTTTAAATATTTTGTATCATAAACAGCAATTAAAATGGATTTTAATATCAAGTTAATTGTCATGTTTTATCGTTTTAAAGATTGCTTGCCGGGTAACGGCCGAGAGGCACTGATACTCTCCGTCACTGTGGGTCTGCCAAGATAGACATAAGTAAATACTATATGTGTTAAATATATCAATACTACTGTCACACTTCTAATATCGAAATTTACATTTCAAACTTCTACCGCTCTTAAATAACTGGCTTCCCTTTGATATTTTTCTTCAACACACATTGGAATATGTTTCAGTGTTGAAAGATATGATGTGTAAATACAAAAAGACATCTTAATGAATTCTTCGATACTTAAGATTTATTTATGTATGATTCCTAAGTCAATATTACAAAAGGGGATATATCTTAGCAAGCTTTCTAACACTGTGTGAGCACCCCTGATAGTTGATGCCACATTAAAGGTGCTTTACATACACATTGATGCACTGTTGTGAGTATGGATGATAAAGATGCATTAAATTGAACACAAATTGAGCTGGCATCTGAGTTGTTTTTATTTACATAACTAGCAGTGCCTCCCATCACTCAGTTATGCCTGTGATGTGAATAGATCCCCCTCAATGATTTGTATAAAGATCCCCCATTATCAGGGCTTTATCATGAGACATGCAGAGAACATGCCAACACTGGCAGATAAGGTGTTCTCTTTATCTCAACTCTGTCAATCAAATGCACTGTCTGACAGCTGATCAAACTCTAAACACATATAATGTGATAATTATAGAGAGAGAGAGAGAGAGAAAAAGAGAGAGAGAGAGAGAGAGAGAGAGAGAGAGAGAGGGAGGGAGAGAGAGAGAGAGAGAGAGAGAGAGAGAGAGAGAGAGAGAGAGAGAGAGAGA
>JAUMGZ010160971.1:0-16285 GCA_032359645.1 Pododesmus macrochisma
TTGTTATTTTTAATGTGTTTTTTTTTGATTCGGTGATGTGATACTTTTTCTTCTTTTGACAGATTTCCCAGTCATAAATGAAGTGCTTTCTTTTTTGTTTTATCTCTTGTAGATAATATGTCTAATGGTGGATGGTCAGTTTCAGTTTGTAAACTGTGTATAGAAACCTGATTTATGTCGAATTCGTAAATATCTCTGTATAACTACATGTATAAACAAATATACCCCCTCCCCTCAAATTTGAAGAAACATGTTTCTTTTATTAAAATTATTTTTTATGAAAGTCATCTCTGCAGATTGCAAAGTCCGAAACAGACACCATGGGGACTACGTTGAATACTCCTATATTGACTATTCTCTCAATTTTGGACTTTATCATGTTTATGTTATTAGTGTGTGGAATTGTCCCAACCCTCAGGTTATTCTACGACCCCTTTTTGGCTCCTTACGTTCGTTTATTTAGGCATTGTCTATTCTAGATTCAGTTTTCTTGAATGTCCGTTGAAGGCGGTTGATTTGAAGCTATGCCTGGAATCATGGACGAGGTTCTCTCACGTAGAGAATTGGTTTTTTATTCTCTTGTAGGTTTCATATTAATTGGTGTCCCGTATTAGATTGCAAGTTTTATTTGGAAAAACATATACCGTTGATGATTCGGATGATTATATTTTTTAGCAGTTAAGGATTCAATTAAAAGAAGATAGATAAATATATGTACGAAACAGTCAGTGTCATTATGGGTTCGCGTGTGACCACATTATTTTCTTTAGACAACTGCAATATGTAACATAAGTAACATTAAGCTTTCTATCCTAATTCTATCAAAGGAAGAATCGAATTTCTTTTAACGTGACATCTGAAGCCAATAATGTGAAGTTGCATTTTGTTATCTTTTTTATTGTAGACCACAAATCTTCAACATAAACTTAAGCTAACAAAATATCCTACAATCTAGTAATTATTACTACACGTGAATGGTACTATTTCACACACGTGTTATGGATAAAATCGTGAGGTATTGTTTTCTTGTTACGTAATTATATATCGTCTTTACATTTGATGACGTTGATATTTTGTCGAGTCATCTTTAATTTTAGATCTTCGACATATAGTTAACACGAACTGAATGTCATCGTGCATCGTATGTTCCCGGGTATGTTTGTTCCAGGTCTGTTCACCCGGAACAAGTCATGCCGGCCATTTTCTGATTAACCTACTCGTGCCTCGTGCCACGTGCAACTATTGACTCGTGTTTTGTACCAACCTGTAGAAGGGTCTGTTCGTGCCATATGACTTTTGGAAAAATAAAAAAACGGGACCGATCGTTTTAAATTAGGTAAAGGATGCAGCTTGATACAAATTGCATTTAAATTAACTAGTGTTTAGAAACATACCACTTTATGTGCAATACCATTTTGAAAAAAGAAACAAGCACGATTTGTATTGTCCATTTCAGTCTACTTGGTTTCGTTACTGAAATGTTGATTATTGGTGAAGAAACAACAATAAACCAGAACTTTTACGTTATAACTTGTATGTTTGTAGATTTAAGAAATAAATAAACACTTTAATTACTTATCATTTCCTTTGCTCTACTGTATGCTATAAATAGAGATGCAACTGTCATTGTCGTTAATATATCAACTATGTTGCAAACAGACGGCAGACACACAGACGGACACAAGCACAAACTGATACACAGATAGACATCAGTGGGTTGTTTTCGTATTGACGCTTAGAGTTTGAAGTCAGTTTGGCGTTTTCCTTTGTCATCAGTCTACATTATCCTTTCTTGCGTTATTCGTTTAGGTAACAATCATGACTTATCCCTATATAAATGCCACGCCTAAAGGGTATGAAGTAATTACAAAGATTGTGTTATAGCTATCTAGCCAGTGTGACCTCATGAATTATCAAACTGTATGAATCGAGAGACATTGACAAACAAACAATAACTGCGTTAAACACAGAAGCACCGGAATGTAATCAATTGAATCGACATAACAAAAAAAATCAAGACTAGTAATCCATGCGGACCGACTTAGGACGGTCACCCAGCACGAAACCAAGCGGTGTGGTTAAACCGTTAAAAAGGCCTCAACCTTCCCACTTTCCGCATGCGACTATAAGTCTTAAGTACAGATATCAGTACAATTATCGGAGATTAGATCCGTTTGTTGGTGTTATGTAAGTTAACACTTGCACTATTCTGTTATGTAGAATTTGTGTTATGTACAGTACTAATTAACATGATATATTTCCCTCTTGCATTAAGTAATGAGCATTGTTAATATTTAACAGATCTTTGTTGTTGCAAGTTTTTTACCACTCATATTGAAATATCAGCACATTACCTTTGCCTCTTTACGACATGGGCTTTTTAATTGTACACGTAAAGAGTAAAAGGTGAACATTTCTTAAATGCACTTTTAAAATTTTTACAACAAAAATTCAGCATTTAGTATTCACGTGAAATTTGTTTATTGTATTTATGCAAATATATTCAATTTCTGCTCTAAAACAGATTCATCTAAAATTCAATCCAGGGTAAAGATAATTAATTAACGTTAATTAGGTGCAAGTATGGCCTCGTAATCCTGTAAGACGGGGACCGTGGGTGACATTTTTCGTTGAAGCTAATGTACATAAATTAAGCATTGCCCTTTTTGTGTCTGTGTCGGGCAGGACATTAACGTTCTTGTAGTGGTGTTAATACGTAAGTAGAGTTATAATGGTAGTAAAGGTTATCGTCACTTAGACATCAGGGAGCACAGAAATTATGGCTTCCTGGTACATGCAATACAATGTAAGGCCCAGCACATCACATCTGTGAGATACGTGACAGTAGAAAGTTCATTTCACTATTTACATCCTTGAAGTTAATGTATAGCTGTTATGACTTTATTGGTATAAGTTAATACATAGCTGTTTTGAGTTTATAGGTATAATTAAGTAAGCTAAATGGTCGGTTTTGATGACGGATACAATTTAAAGTAACCCTATACGAGTCGCCAAGGGAAGTAATCGCTAAAAGAGTCGCCAAGTCAACTGGAAATAAATAGAAAGACGTCAGATAACTTATTTCTTTGCATAATATTTATATCAAAGATTTGACTTGCACATGTATCTTATCATTGAATCATCGTACAGTGCAACTTCTATTTAAAATATAAAAAATTTATAATTCCGTGAACTGTATCGCCCTTTTGGTCGATCAAATCTAAAACAATGTCAAAGAGGTTCACAACAATTATCCATGTTTCAAATAGAAATAGTGTTGGTTTTACGGTATAAACACATATATTGGGGCGCAACAAAAATGTCTCACTAATATATTTATTAATGGTACACACTTGTTTTGGAAAATGAATTGGCAGGCGACACATGTGTAGCCGGAAACGCTCACTCCTTCGAGGACTCAAGGTTTCGCTTCTACTTTTAATAAAAGTTCGGTGTGTTTCTTTTTTTAGTTTGATAATAGTATTTCTTGTTTTTCCTGGGCACATTCACCGTTTTCCTTTATTTACCCATCTTATTATTTAGTATTTCATTTGAATATGGTCTTGGTGTTTCATATTTACTTCTCTAGAACAGTTGTTGAAATAGAAATGATTGTTTACATAAAAATGAATACCAGCGACATATGTCATTAAAAACGACAGGCAATGACCATTATAGTTCTGACTAGTACATGTAACTTAACGAGGTAATGCATATGTAAAATGGATTGTCATCGAAATCGTCTCGCCTTGCCAGACTCTCGACAGTCTCCGTAAACTACCATGCGCGAAGAGAGTTTACGGAAGCTACCGATAGTTTGGAGCAGGCAAGGCAGCGTCACCAGAAATACTTAAACACGCGCTAACAACAGTATCAACTTACGTCCATCGAACTCGATTTCTTCATTATAGTTGACGTCTCCAGGTGCTCCAACAAAGTTACCTGAAATATGCAAAATAAAAAATTCAACTACCTTTAATTACCTCGAAGAGAAGTGTTTATATCTGACGTAAAACTATCTACTCCAATAAGTTTATATAACACCTGTGTTACGCTAGAGCTAACGGCTTCCAAGTGGTTTTATTGTTCCATTTTTACGTATATTCATCACTAGAGAAGTAGTTGAACGCACTCCATTGATATTGATATTACTGAATATACAAACAACCGCTACGTAGCAGGATGACGTAATTATTCGTTTCTGTGTTTTTTTATGTCTTTCTTTCTTTCTTTCTTTCATGTGGGATAGGTGTCCCATATGTGAAAACGGAAACAACGAGTAATGCTAGTGGGCCACATCCCAACAAACACAAACAAGTGCAATATTTAGGTGCAATATGAGGAAGCACAAATTTGACAAACTTGTCATTTATTTTCTTACAGTATTTTGATTATGACGTGTATATCAAAATCATGCAGATTTTAATTTATTAAACTCATTATGGTTAACCAAATGCAAATATTTAGAAACCGGGGTAACCCAAATTAAGGCGGTGGCTAAATGTTCATCCAATTACCCCAGGGGTATGTTTCTGGTCGTGCATTTTGATATTCAGCAAAATTATATTACTTGGAACCCAATTAAACCAGACCGTTTCCTGGAATCAGTTTTAGTTGTGACAATCAGATAATGATAAAGTTCAGTCAGTTTATTGGCGTTTTGACAGGCATGAAAACCACAGTAGAAAGGGCATGTCATTTTCTGTTCATTCGTGGCACATTAAGACACATCATGATGTTTGTTGTTTATGTCTCCAAGGTTAAGTATACAACACCGTATGCACATAAGTAATGCAACCTACATTTATTTAATACACAGTCATACATTTCACAATTATCGTATTACACTTTCCTTCATGCCCTTACACGTATAAACATTTTACGAAAGCTGCGCTAAATCTTCGTAATACTATTCAGAATTAGAGTTAAGAATATTCATATGTTTACACGTTTTGTTTTAGTAGAATATAAACCTTTAAAGTAACGTGTCGTGTATTTGACGGAAACTATATACAGACGCCAATGTTAGGTTTCTTAAGACCGTTTTAAATAATGTTATTCAGAATTCAGTGTAACTTAATTTCTTAATATGAGTGAACGTTAGACGTGTCGCTATTCGCTCTCCACACGACACCATGGAAATAAATATTCAGATCGCCAATCCCTCTAATTCAGATGTCATTCTTCCTTACTTTTCTATTGCAAACATATTCTTTGCATTTATTTGCCTAGGTCTTGTCTATTCTGAAGTCATTTTCTCTAGAGCGTCCCCTGAAAACGGTTGATTCGTAACTAAGCCTTCAATATAGGCTCTTAGACGAGGTCCTTTTACACAGAGAATTTGATTTTCCCCTTACAGATAGTACATTTATTGCTGGCCCGTATTTGCTTGTAATTTTGTAATTTTAATAACTTACTTCTAAGAGTTATGTTGACCTTGTTAAGAGCAATCGTGAGCCCCAAGGTACCTTCCACCTGCACCCCTGACCGGTAGATATAGGGCGCTGTGACCTTGACGTCGCCTTGCAACCAACAATAGCCGTACAGACCAACTGTAAAAAAAATAAAACAATAATCTCATTTGCAAGTTAGATTAAGTAGATTCATTGTGCAGCAGTGAATCATTTGATTACTCAACGCATTCATTTAGAATTCCCAGTCTGCCTTAATTATATGCATGTCAATCTAAGACCAAATACAATGGTACGAGGAAGTTCACAATTAAAATTAATATTTTGACACCACGCGGTTTGACCCCTTTGACAAAAAGAAACGTCATTGTCTTTAAAATTTTCCAAATTCGATTCGTGATTCAGACATTGTGTGTATATAGTGTTTGTGTTTTCTTTTACGTGTAACAATGTACACAATCCTATGCAAGTTGAACGCAATGATTGTTGATATTTATAATTTTCTTTTACTAATACTTATGTTTTTCTTCTATAAAGACTTGACCTTCTTTTCATGTAAACGTTTCATTGATAAATCTATGAAATATTCCTGAATATTCTGTAAATAATGTCAATTTTCATATTTTTAGATGTTTATTGCTTGAGGCCCCAACTTCCGGGTTAAGTAGGAAATTTGACATCCCGTTAACGGGTTTAACCGCACCATTCAGTTCGTTAAATGTACTTCCTTAGTCGTTCCGCGGGTATTGTCTGACCTCGCATATTTTGGTGATGTGGTTTTGAGTGTGTTTTTGTTACAATTTGATGTTTGTTGGTGTTTTCCTTAGTCGTCAGTCCCTTGATTAAAATGTCATCCTGCCTAAGTTTAGGATGATTAATCATAATTGTGCAACAGGGACCTCCTGTGTGACACCGAGCTGTAAATTCTGACACAGTTGTTCCTAAGGTAATGCGAGATTGTCTATAAAGTGTTAATAATCCGTAGCGGTGACATGGCTGTCTTTAGAAAAGTTACGACAAACGGAAATGTTAAGGTTTATAATGCACGTGTAGAACGCGTCGGGTTTCTTGTTTTATGCTGTTTTCGTGCAAACTTCTTAAATAAGGTATCGCAGGATAATGTACGGCCCCTGGCAATACAAACCGCCGAACGACGCGTGTTCTTTTTATGGAGAAATTACGTGAAATTTAGGTGTAGAGTGCATTGACCTTTATCTAAATTAAATATTGCCAGACAAGCAAAACATTAAAAATGTATGTCATTAGAGAAAGTTATCAAAATTTCTAAAAAAAAATCAATAAACAAAAATTCAAAAACAAAGCAGATTTAAAGAACTCAGAATTCAGCCAGTGATTGTGTACATATCAAACAGATTAAACAAACCGAATTAAGGTCAACATTTATGTACAAAGAGATATTTGTCTATTTCCATTCCTTATCAACTAAACTTGATTGCTGTCGACGTTTAATAAAATTTCAATTAACAGGGCCAATTATATAATTTTATATTAGTTGTTTTAGTACCGTTATGCGAGGTTATGATTTTATTTTCTTAGTTATACACAATCTATATATGAAATTTTTCTTCTTCATTAAAACACTTCCTTTATATCCACCAATGTTTAAGTAACACGTTTATTTCAAAATTAAATAACCGAAATAGATACCACGTGATATTGCGACATTAGAAAACGTATAATATATTTTGTTATAAAATGTACTTACACGTGATAGTAGCTCCTACGGTTAGACTATAGATCACCCGAAGTAAAGTATACCGACGCTGCAACAAAAATAAAATTATGTTAATTGTGAAAATTTAACGCAAAAATAAATAACGTACTATTTCAAATTTATTTTCTTATGTCGTTTACTTGTAATGATACGTCGTTTTTAAGCCAAATCAATACTGTAAGGTTGTAATGATCTGTATGTTTGGTTGTTCAAGTTATTTTATGTTTTTTTTAGATTGAAACAAACTGTTTAACTGTAAGTTATATATTTCTTATATGTTTCCCTTTGAGAATGTTTGTATTGCATTGATATCACAAAGGAATATCTATTATTTTGATTGGACTTCATTTGAATATACTCTAGGTGTTCATACGTCGTCATAACGAGCCCGCCAATAAACATGTCTGGTAATTAATGTGTGATTTTACAACTTTAACTTTGAAGTTGTGGTTAAGACAAGGGGTGATTTATCGATTTATTCTTTAATTGACTTTTAATTATGTATCGATATAACATATCATTTGTAAGTTTCACCCTTGACCTCCACTCACTTATCGGAGCCACTATTCAATCATTTCACCGGCACGTTCATACCTCATCCAGATTATTAAGATAAAGGAAAGTAGTGTTAGATTTGTTCAGTACTAAATACATTTCCTATAGAAATAAGCTGGTTTTGCTTTTGATTTATCGCCGAGTTACAAAAACGTTAAAACAAGTGAATATTTAACTTATTAACTTTGAGAAACGTCCGATTGTTTTAGTAAGGTTTAACGTCCCTGACACCGTCCGCCTTTATCATGACGAGTTTATAGTGCTGTCTCACTGGGGGGTGGGGGGATTTCTTGCTTTGTTTCTTGGCAGGGGCAATTTCGTGCTTTCCAATGGCTTTAATTTACTTTTACTTGTCAAAAGTCAGTGCTGGAATTCCACTACGATAAACGATCGGTGTGACCGGGTACCGCAACGGTAAAAAACGTTGTCGGGACATATTGATCCAATTTTATTGTGCTGGTTGAAACATGAATAATATTGTACAGGTAAACTTGATTTAATAAAACGATATCAAAATGCTTATCATTTGTCGAGCTCCTAATGAATAAACACATAACTTATGCACCTAACTTGCAATTTCAACCAGAGTAAAAAATGTATTAAGATACTTTATGTGTGTAAACTATGTATAAAGATACTTCATATGTTTGTAAACTATGTATAAAGATACTTTATATGTGTTTAAACTATGTATAAAGATACTTTGTATGTGTGTATACTATGTATAAAGATACTTTGTATGTGTGTATACTATGTATAAAGATACTTTATATGCATGTGTTTAAACTATGTATTAAGATACTTTATATGTGTGTGTTTAAACTATGTATTAAGATACTGTTTAAAACCATTGGATTACATCAGCAAATAAACAACATACAAATCTGATAGACCATGACTCTGAAAAGATTGGTAATTCCTACTAATTACAATTAATGTGCATTAAATCAAGTACGCGTGATATAAATAATAATAGATCTTCTTTAGCTATTCAAACATGTCTCCAGTAAACATTTATCAAACTTTAAAAACTGTATGTAGCATAGTTGCCAACTCTCCCTATTTTGGAGGGAGTCTCCCTATTTTTCACACACAATTTTCACTTTTGACATCAGTATAATTCCTAAACCTTGCTTATCAACTTGCTTTAACTTAGTGTATTGCATAGAACTGCTAAAATGAGGCAGTTTACACTACTTCTTTGTCATTTAGGGTATTGTATATAGATATTAAAGACATTTTAAGATTTTGCCACGCGTTTTCTCCCCCAAGAAAATTTCAAAAAGTTGGCAAGTATGATGTAGAGAAAACTGAACTAAGAAATGTTTCTATTAATATGTCAGAATTTTATAATTGTTTTTGGAAAAAAATCTTTTAAACTTAAATCGTTTTTGTTGTTGTAATAATACTGTACACTGTAAGTTGTCTATTTGCTTTCTAATACACATCTAACATGGCACACTTCATTGCATAAGTAACCTCGTGCATTTTGATCAGTTACTTTTCAGCGGAGTGTCCACAATATTAGCAAAATTTGCATTTTAAAAAACGCTTTGCCATGCCTAAATTTACTTTGTTTGCCTACTTCTACTTTTTTGCAGTAAACGTAAAGATGTATATTGTAGACCACGTGACATTTCATTTTGATATTTTTAATCAATATTTGAATAGAAGTGCTACTTACTTCTTTCCCGCGAACTCCTGCAGCCGCTATAAGTGTTGCTATGGATACAAGAACGATAGCGTATACAACAATAGCTAATGAAATGTCAGTGGAGGCGGAAGTTCGTTTTCCATCATAAAACGTAAAACCATAATCTCCACGAAAGACTTGAAACCATTTCATTCTGCAAAAAGAAGAATATTTGATATTAGAATAAAAATATACAACAATCATTAGAGTTATTACTTCAAATGTGTTAGCAGTGAAAAGATAAAGGAATTGTTATATGAAAAGGCAAAGAGAAAGGATAGAGGGAAGAGCAGGGAATAGTTGTATGAAAAGACAAAGAATAACAATTAAAGATATCGTACAGCATAGTTTGTCTTTTACACCTTTCTTCGTGTTCATGTTAAGCTTTTCATTAACCCAGCTTCATGACATCTGCCTGAAGCATACCTTCATCATACTGACATTTGTAACAGCAATTGACATAATGATTTTGAATATTCGAGACGGTATGATAAGGAATTTCCCACACTACAAATCTAGCACACATGGCCAAACTTTTATTTTTTTCTTTTGATATGAGATAAACACTTCCATTGAGTGCAATGGCCGCACCCTGTTAATTTCTGACCTGTGCGTTACCCTTGGCACGCTGTTCTGATAAGACGCATCTCTACGTAAATATACAGCAATAACGTTCGACACCATGGTCGTAGTGAAAGCAAAAGATAAAGATATTTTCAAATCAATATTTCTCAACTGTTGCACTCCTCACGTACACAAATAAAGAAATCTTAACATCGTAAGATAATGATATATAATTCACGGCGTAAATTCGTGTTTAGAAATATAACAAATTTAAAGCTTTTTAGATTAAGAAATGGCAACTTATCCTTGATAGTAATCCTCTCTTGTTTTTGATGTTATTTGAATAATTCGAGTTTCAAGTGTTGTTTTTGTGTTTGACTTATGTATTTCAGCTCACTCGTTGAGTCACACATACATGTATATCAAATCAATATCAGGCAAAATATATACTTTACTTATAAACGTACATAGAAGTTCCGTCGCAAGATCTAACTGGCACATAAAAATATTGACTATGAAAAAAAGAATGTTCGTGAAATTCTGCTTAAATATACGTCTTCCTTGGATACAGATAGACACTACTGAGGATAGCTTGTTGGCATGATAAACAGGAAGTATAGTCTACGTGTTTTTGACTTGATTTACACGTGTTCACGTGCACGTGTGGCGGAGCGATCACTGCACCCCTTTACTGATGTGAGACAACAGGTTTGTATTTATACAGCTTCATGCGGATATCACTCTCCGTTAGATTTTCCACATTTATCATCTTGATGCTTTTTCCCTCATTTTATAAATACTCTCAGTATCACGTGACGCAAAAAGCATCAGCACCAAAGATGTCACGTGATTGATGTCTTTTGTCTCTATTAATGTTTGTTTTGTTCACTTCTTCATTTTAAATAATTTAATCTATAAATAAAATGAATATTAATAAATATTGATAAAGTTTAATGAAATAAAAGCTTCAGATTAAGCAGACCGTTATTTTTGTGTTAATTCAATGACGTTATAAATCCAAATCTCTGTGTGTGACACTAATGATGGATACAGGCAAATTTGTTGAATCTGGTTGCGGTTTTGAAACATCTCATTTTTACTTACATCCATCATTTTTTTTTTCAATTACGTGAACATGTTCGGTATTGACAGATAGAAACACGCAGGGCGTTCCTGTAGAGTAAAGATTCATACCATGATGAAGGGCACATTCTTAATTTAAAATAAATATGTGACAAACAGTTGAATTACAAACTAGAAAAGTGTGTGTGTGTGTGTGTGTGTGTGTGTGCGTGCGCGTGCGTGTGCGTGCGCGTGCACGTGCGTGCGTGGCGCGTGCTCGCGCTTTAACTCTGTATTAAATTAACTTCTTTAGAAAAAATGTCCTATACATTAATCTTGGAATTCATACTTAAGCTTACAGCTTTACAATCCAATCGATAAAGTCACCATTGGTCAGAAAGTCCAACTGTTTTGTCTATTTTTCTTGTTGGAATGTTTTCAACACACGCCATCCCATCTTAAGATGGGGTATATTCATGGTGAAGTTCTGCTAATATAAAGCGATATATTCCGCAGCTATGGAGAAACATTCCGCAAAAAAAATCACTTTACCGAAACACATCTTACTGGCTCCAAGTTTACTAGAAATGTAATGGTCGGTCACACAAAAGAAATGAAAAAGGTTTTTTTCTACAATAAATCAGTAGAATACAAAAAGAGATTAATCCCCCAAAGACTAGAACTCGATGTGTACGCACGGTCCAGGTATGTGACCGAGGATCCCGATATGCTACATCGTAAACACACGAGTAATAATAACGCACACTTATAAATACATGGATGTACCTCTTATCGTCACGGTGTCAATCAAGTCACAGGTACGCTATTTCTTTAAGGTGTAAGAGACAGTACGAAATGAGCTGGAAAGTCACATATAACTTGTATTTAACTCGTTTGCCGATCTCGTCAAATGTCATCATCAATTTTAACACATACATCACATCTTCATAAGAAGCTGTCATTTCAAATTTGCCCTCCTCAGTGAAACGCCATAAAACAAATATAACTAATGATTTCCTTTATTTTTGCGCATTTAAATTAATTTACTGCAGTGGAAATTTTGAATAGCAATTAAGCATTTGGCACAACTAAAGGAAATGCTGTAAGGTAAACCGCAACTGAAAACGACGCCTCGTAACAGATTAAATGCATTTATTGATAGGTAACGAGCGCACGCCTATCGATATTTGCATGCATAATTATTATTTAAAATAATAATACGATGACCGTGTAGAATTCATATTTAACATATTTCATAATCATTGTTTTGCTAAGTCATTAGTCAGATTACACGCAGTTTTATGTAATTAGCATTTTTAAGATTATGATAGCCGTGTGACATGTAGAAAAATTAATTTGCATATTGAACTGTGGAAACCTAGATAAGACATTGATTCATAATTTGCATACAATTTTATGCAAAATTGACAGTTGATTTAATTAACTACATGTTGTACAGATAACGTATTTGTTGTATCGTCATTGGCCATTGTGAATACATGCATTTATATTGATAGTTTGTCAGCCGTCTGTGACGTGTACATTTTGCTTATTGCCTTTTCAGACGACATTACTGAGTTAAGTTCGTTTTTCAATGTAAGTTTCAATGAATGTTGACTAATAAAATAATAAACTTTTGTGTTTTAATTTCATGCATTTTTCAATCTGATGTCATCTATAAACATGTTGAGTGCAACATTATACCAGCACCTGAAATAGGCGCCATCTTACAGATTTAATCACGGAAAGTGACTGTTCCATTGCTTGTTTCAAAACATGACGTCATACCCTTTTTCTATTCAGTAATTTGCGGAAAACCAATGAAAATTTATACAAACTTCGAACGTTATTCAAAGAGGACTGACGTTTAATTCCAGTTACGTGAAAGTACCTCATTAAAGTTTCATATCCGAAGCTAATGATTCAAAAGCGTTATATGTAATAAAAACATCAAGATAACCCAGTTTCCAACGGAAGAGTCAAACATTTTTAAACGACATTTTGTCTGCTGTATTGATTTGTGTTAGACGGCGATACTATTGCTGTGGTTGAATCTCGCCGTAGGTACGAATGCAGTAAAAAAAAATTGTAATTTTCAAATCAAATGTGATGGATAGAATCAAGAATTAACTGGTTAAGATGGCATGAATAATTAATCAAAAGTTTTTTGCACTGTTACAATTTTGGAGATTTTTTAGTAGCCAAAATATTTTATTTCTAGTAGTGAAATAAAGGTATATATTTTGAAAATAAAATTGATACATAATTTCATTCTTTTTTTATTGTATTTTCACAAATACAAAATAGTACAATAATATAGCACGTATACACATGATATGAGGAACAAAATTACTTAGTTTAAATCATTGTAATAACTAAAAGTGGGCCTTAATGATTCAGATGCAAGAAGAGATGTTTTTAATTACCTTAGAAAACAATTTTTTTCCAATTATTGTCTTCGGGATACTCACTTCACAGAAAGTCAAATACTATATATGAGATCACAGTGGGGCTATAATTGTGTTATCAATTCTTACAAATGTAGTGCCAGATGTTTAGCAATTCTTCTTAATTCTAATTTTGAATATAAGATCAAAAGATCCAAAATGAACAAAGAGTACCACCTAATTGCACTTCAAATGTGTATATATTGGCATTAAAAAACATGTACGTCCAAATATATATATATAGACCTAGTTTGTATAGTGGCATTTCTGACATGTTTGATGAATGTGATACTGAACTCACTGTAATGTAGGGTGATTTTAATTTGGTCCTCGATCACAAATCGATACCTATAATTATAACAGACATATTAACAATCCAAAGTCACGGATATCTGTTTCAAATTGTATGAATTCCTGTAATTTATGTGACCCGTGGAGAGTTAATTATTCGAATATCAGACAGACGATATACATTCTATACGATTTAATTAACAACGACAGAACCGCCCCAACTCCTAACTCTTCGCTACCCTTCCCTTTCTCTTTTCAAATAACCATTTTCCGCTTTCAGTAAAACTTTTCATTTAAAAAGTTCCCTTCTTTTTAATGTTTAAATTAAATATCAACTTGTGTATTTACTATGAAATGTGTCATCACGTTAAAATATGTAAAATAGTATTCTTTACTTTAAATAACACGGAGAGGAATACGTAAGTTCGCATAACTTGTTTCCAATCCTTTTGCTGTATTTTTTAATAATACAGTAATGTAATTTTATTATAAAAATGGCAATACAATATGTTTAAACTAAACTGGACACGTTTATGTGTTTTGTTTTGTTGATATCTTACTTTGCTATTTAACAGGTGTGTTTTGACCAATCAGAATGCATCATTACCCAGGTTAGTAAAAAACATGGCGTCTATACTCAATTTCACTCTTGAACGTTGAACAGATATTACATTTTAAAAAAAAACCTAAAAAAGCTTTATATCTATTACTAAGAATAATCAGATAAAGTAAGATATCGTTTTTGGGTAAAATCAGTTAATGTAAAGGGACAAACACGTAGTCTTAATACATAATAGATAAAGCTATGATACCAATACCCAAGAAAGAGTTTTGTCAATTCAGCTATAACCCTATTGGCACCATCTCAGAGTATGGTATGCATATAACAGGCACTAGTACGTAATAGTAATCGAAGTTAAAACCTAACACCCTCCCCCCTCAAGAAGAAAAAAGAAAGAAAGTGAAACGTTAACTGTTTCTAATTGAATATGAGATAATTTTCTCTTGACTGAATGGGAGATATAGTTCTTGCTATCACTAGAGCAAAAATACATTTTATATTCATGTAAATACAATAATTATAATAAATATTTACAATTGTAATGCAATCCGCCTCAAATGAACACGATAACAACATCATACTTCGTTTATTCTCTCTATAGACTCGCCGTGTCTCGTGTATTTATTCCGCCTTTTGTTCATGCATTACAAAGTTCGGAGTTTCGTGAAATAGTATTCAAATTGCTTGCTTTTATTTGTGTATTTGTTTTAAAGGTTTTAGATCAATCAAAAGAATAAAAGTTTAAGATAAAATGTAAAACAGTGTTGACTTTTTAACATCTCAATCTACTGCTTATTGCTGTTGCTACGAATGGCAGACGCCAGGGGTAATGTTGCATTTCTGTTTGTCGTGCATTCTATATACAATATAGGTTTATAATTAAAACACGTCACTGCTGGTCTACTGGTGATACTATCTTAGGTCGTGGGATCGAATCTCGGTCGCGTCAAAACCTAAGACGTTAAAATTAGGCAATCTTCTCGCTCCCTGCTAAGCAGTCAGCATTACTGGGTAGGAGGAGGACTGGTTGGCTCGGTGTCTGGATAATGTGACCGAGTAAAACAGCATGTCAATGTGTGTCTGCGGCGTGATATTTTAGTGAGATAGCACTATGAAGTTGCCATAAGTGAGCGCTGACACAAGCAGACACCATCTCCATATGACCTATATATGAGTTAAAAGGACGCTAAACCCCAATTAACAAACAAACAAAACACGTTACGAAAGCCTCGCTAATGCTTCTGTGAATGTATTTTATTTGTTCATGTATATATGATGGGTCTTTAATAAACAATACCGTATCATACCTGATTGCAATTGTAAATATAAAGATTGACTCGCAACGTATGCTTAGTTGAGAACACAATAAAATCCCGAAATCTATTGGTATTTTATTCGTCGTCGCGTCGTCGTCGTTGTCTTCCGTGTTAAAAACTGCGATGTTTGTGTCTGTATTCATACTTATACTTTCAAAACGTTTGCAAACAATGATTCGACATAAAATATGTCGCCTCTTTTATCTGTCGTCTCTTATCTGTTTTCATTAAATAAATCACTTAATAAACCGATCAATTCATCTTAAGTGCACGGTCTCTTGAGATGGTGTATATATTATTATTACATGCAGGTTTCATTAATCATGATGTATATGTTATTCTTACATAATATAGTTGTATCATCAACGCTCTACTGAATTCTGAGTTCGATTCAAAGATATGATAACATATTATAGCTCAAGTTTGTTGTATTTTCTTGCCTTCTGGCCTACACATCCTTTTTATTACGGGTATAAATGTATTAATATGCCGTCATCTACTTTAAAGTATTTTCACATTTAGTGATAGAGCCCCTTTTGCAATTAATTATTGCTGTCATTATACAAATTGATTGCTTTACATACTTTTTATCAAGATATTTTAGCTCTTAGGAGATCTTATCTGCATTTACGACAGTACCGACGTAAGA
>JAUMGZ010160993.1:0-16278 GCA_032359645.1 Pododesmus macrochisma
TGGCTGATTAGGGCCACTTTTACTTTTTCGCTTTTTCGCCGCGACAAAGCGAAAAAGCGCCGTTTTACTTTACTAAACGTCGCTTTGTCGCTGCGAAAAAACGAAAAAGCGCCGTTTTATTATTACTAATACGCCGTATAAGTGGTACATTTCATGGTCGATGTGTAAGGCGGGCGGATGATCTGAACGATGGCACGCACTCTGTGCATTTTACAGATGCATGGCACCTATACCTAAAGTATTTCTTCAGTCCATATCATCTAAAACAATGACCGTTCTCTCATAGGTATACCTTTCGTTCATCAAATGGCTTAGAGCGAAATAAACGACGTTCTTTAATTGATGTTTTTAGTGTGTATGGAACGAACATACGCCCAAAACTAAAGTACTGACCCCTTTCGGACCCACCAACACAACTCCAGTTTTACGAGCAGTCACTGTTTAACCGAATCTTTAGTTAAACAAGTTCACCGGTGGTTTCGATGAATCCCGTTTGCTAGACTCTTGAAAGTACTCGAACTGTAAACTGGGATCATTTGCCATTTTCATGATTTTTTCCAGGAAGAACGCAAACACAGGAAAGGTGGGATATGCACTTCCGGTACGTCGTTTAAAGTTTGTAGCTTCCGTTATCCATTTTTCTTGAAAAATTGAATGGAGTCGAAATAGGCAAGAAGGTATACTGGGTATTCCTTCAACGGCTCAGTTTCCGACACAACGTCGAAGAGCTCAAACAGTTTTGCATGGTCTTTGTTCGTTAATTTTGGGAATTTAGCCACTTTGCCTTTGGTGGCCGATTCTACAATTTCTGGGTTAGCAAAGCGGTCACGCAGACATTCACAGATACGTTCCAATCCGCGTTGAGGGTTGGAAGCATTAGCGTTTATGATGCTCTTAGCTTGATGAGCAGATAAGGTTTCACCAAGCCATTGTATGAGGTGGTCCATCTCATAGCATAGAGATCGAATTCGCAAACGGCGTTTTTAAATGAGGCCTTCCAAGTCGCAAATCCTGGGGGTTATCATCGAAGACGTGCTTCTTCGTAATCAGATCTTTCTAAGGGAATACTTCAGCAAATTATGTGCATATATTGACATCGCTGAGCGGGTTGACCGACTAAGCGTCTTTGTTGAAGGCTGTATATCAATGTCAAAGAAAGTTGGGCCTAAACGCAGGTATCGCGTATATAAATGAGGGGATTCGTATCAACTGTTTGCGCTGATGGCTTGACTCCGCATTTACGCTCAACGACAGCTGTGTTTTGTCTAATAAAGGATGACTATCGAACCCCTTTACACTTGAGCGAAAGTTCATATCGGCAATGTAGAATGCTTTTCGTCACAAACCAATGTCCAGGTCAAACAGATTCGCATTGTTTGCGTCGGATGTCGGTACATAGCTCCCGTCATGATCCGAGATATTATCGTACACAACTTCGAGGTTACATTTCGCTTCGTCAAGTTCGCGCTCAGTATAATTTTGTTAACATTAAGTACAGCTTGTTTCATTAACGTAGTCTCTTCTTCTGCCTACTTTAAACGTGACTTTTCAGTGGTAAGGCGTGTAGTGTGTTCCGATAGCATTTCACCAAGGAGACTGGAGCTGTGCATCGACCGATGGCTGAAGCCTATTCTTGTGGATGATGATGATATTATGAAGCGCGTTTTTTGAAGGTAATTTTAAATTCAAGAGTTCAATTACACTATCTACTTTAGTGCGGAGAGCATCAATGCGAAGTCTTTGTGCTGCTTTTTCCTGTGTGCTTTGAGTTTGCAGATAAGTACGGTATTCTGCTTGTAATTATTCATATTAAATCCAATGGCGTTTCAACTGATCTAAGATTCCCTACACAGAACCAAGATTGACCACATTGGTCTTTACAAAGGTACATATATTGTCTATTTCGTATTTGACTTATTTTTGTGTGTAGTTTATTTATGTAACTGTGCGTGATTTCCTCATATACTGTACCGTTCCAAGTACTGACAAACTTGTCTTTCCAAAGGGACCTGTCAATGACTTGGGCTGCTTGAAAAGACATCATGATGAGAGTTTGAGTAGTTTGGCCGTAGATTTTGCACCGTGAAGTCAACAAAGAAATTCTTTTACAAGTATAATCTTTTTCTTCCTTTAATCACAAAAACTCAACCTGAGGGTGAAAAACTGAAACAAAAATGAAATACATGTATGTCTATAACATAATTAATAATATTTACAAAGCAAGTTATGGGGTTTAGGACCCTTCTGTTTGATAGAGAAAATGAAGGTAGATGAAATCCAAAATAAAAACTAAATCAAATGCGCGAATGTAGACAATACAAATCCCAAAAGCACCCATCCACTGATTCATACATCAAATACACGATTACTCACTCTTTAGGGGCACATACACTAATTTCTAAAGAGAAAAGCAAGCATGGCAGCATTGGCGGTATTGATATTGATAATATTAATTTATAAACCAAACCCGTATTCCGGAATCACTACATCTAGGAACCAACCCAGTTGCCCTGAACCACTACAGATGGTGAAAAGTCGAAAAACGATGATGAAACGCTGAAATTTTTTCGACTTTTCAGCATCGTTGTTTCGTTCAACTTTTCACCATCGTTGTTCGGACTTTTCACCATCATAGTTTCGTTGTTTCGACTTTACTAAATTTATTTTATATGCCGCGATGACCACAACGGGACACTGTTAACTATAGTCATTCTTTTTCTTTTGTTGGACGAGGTCTGGTGGTCGATTGAACTGACTAGAAAGCTATTCTCTCTCTTTCTCTCTCTCTCTCTCTCTCTCTCACTTGCTCTCTCTCTGTCTCACTTTAAAGCTTCTATTTCATACATCACATCTTTATGTCCATGTAATGTAATTGCTGGCTGCGTATTATAAGCTCTCTTGTATCATTCCAACTATGTTCTAATCTAGTAATGTTTCATTGCCTTGGACGATGATGTATAAAGATAAAACTTAAGGACGATTACTGTATAAAACTGACTTTTAGTTCTTGATTTTATTTTTGATTCTTTAGATATTTTCAGCGTTGTTTACAGTATATTGGTTTCACACTCAAGTTATGTAGTGTAAATAAACACATAGATTGCTATTGAAATAGAAAGTTATTAGGAAAATGGGTATACATCTACTGTATTCATTTATTAATATGTGAAATGTAATTATAAATTAAACAAAGAAAAACAAGACGAGTGGAATCAACAGAACGAGAGACATTGACAAACCACCAATATCCGTCACAACAATCCCTAAGACTATTTATTTATGCGGACCGACTTAGGACGGTCACCAAGCATGACGCCAGGCGGTGTGGTTTAACCGGTCAATGAGGTCCCAACCTTCCCACTTTCCACACGAGACAAAAGTCTTAAGTATAGACATACATTCAGAAGGTTAAATGCTAAAACAAGACGAAATAGGATCAACAGAACAAAAAATAAAGATAAACAAACAATAATCTCATAAACAAAATACCATTGGAAATTATTTCTATTGCACATAGATTCGTATTCGTCCAAAATTCTCCAGAACGTCTTAGACATCACTCTTATAGAATGTACTGCAATATAATGCACACACATATGCTTGTATATGAACTGCTTTGTTAATTGGGGTTCATATTTACCCAAACAAAGCGTAGATTTAATAGGATGTCTCTTCATCTAAAACATAATCACTGACGTTACATTAAAGTTATGTATCATTTTCCCACTCAAAAACATTACTTTAGGAAATGTCAGAACACGATATATAATTACTATGCGGTTCTGTCGAACACCCTAACAAGTGGTACAGATATGTCATAAAAAAGTGTGCTGTGCGGCCAACAGTCAAAATTAATAAAAAAAAAGGTCCGACAAGATATCACACGATATATCATCAGAACATTATACCCTTTGAAGAGATTTGGACAGGGTTCGTCATTAAGTCCATTAGCGTTGCCAGTCAGCATAAAGTTCAGTTCAGGCGATAATGCAGAGCAGGGGCTAAAGAAAAATCCAAAGTTCACCCGACTATGAGTGAATCACAGATATGAAAGAAATTGTACTGTGTGCAAATCAGATGCAGTAGAGGTCTGTTTTATGTTTAAATGCCATGCATATGATGATATCAGAATTTATTTTTAAACAAAAGTGAACAACAAATGTAAGAATTTTATCAATATGTCATACGCTCAGAAAATGGCTAATGAACAATGAATCAGATGAAATAATTGACGATGTAGCAAAAATTATTTACTATATTCTGAAAAAGATCAGATTAAATGACAGGTTGATTGTTATAATTACTTTCTACATGTACTTTGTGCACACAGTATGTTGAACACATGGATTTGCTCAAATGTATAAATATACATTATACATACATTTTCCTTATATGTTTATAAACATAATATTATAATTATAACATGTAAATATGTGTTTGAAGAGATATATTATCGTATCACATATACACGTCAGATGTGGCCCTTGATTAGCAAATATAATTATCTTATCTATCTTATCGTATCGTTTCTACGATTGGGAAGTTAGCGAACAATTCTTCTTAGAAGCAGAAAAGTGTCCGACGTCTTTACATCACTTGGTCACGAATAATTGTTATGTTGACATGCCCTATTGGATACTCACAGTAGCAAAATATGTAAAGGACATCACTAAAAATACACTATGCTGCACTTGACTGACAGTTAAACAAGGGTCAGGATTAAACAAAAGTTCGACTAGCAATAAGAGGGGGCAGAACATCAAAACCCAATCTCTATGAAGAGGTTTGGACAGGACCCGCCATCGAGTACCCTCATCACTGCCAGACAGAGTGCAGTTCAGTAGATTATTTAGATCAAAGGATGTATATAAGGACCCAAGACCACGCAGAATGTTTGCTCCACTATAAATGGATCATATTTTACTTCTGTACGGACTAGAAAAATGCCTGAAGATTTGACCTTTCTCAGTTTCCAGATAAAATTCCTATAGATGGTTGGATGATATATACAATTGGAAAGAAACCAAGCAAAATTAATCTGTCCATTTTTTAATAGGAGCCCAAAATAATATTTGAATTTTCCCAAATATCTTTTACGTAGTTTATAATATCGATAACAATGTTTTAACAGCTTACTAGCACTTTGAAGTTTTTGGAATGAAAAAAATATCCACATATGCTGTAGCATAGCGAACTAGCAAAGAAATGTAAATACCACAAGCAGATGATCTAGAACACCACCGGATATTACTTTGACTGTTGCAAAGCCAAACTCCCCACGGTTTTCGTAAAAAATAAGTATGTACGACATCATTATCAATATAAATATTCAGATCTAAACATGGACCTATTAGAGTTAGATATAAGAAATGTGGTTTTCAAAATGGGGATTGTTCAGATTTAAAATGTAATCACGGTATCGAAATTTCCTATATGGCGAGACTTAATTGTTTGTTCCTTTGTAATTTACTTTTATAATAGTAGAGGGACAATGATGTACAGTTCGTGCCCATGGGGTTATCCACCAGTTGTTGTTTACACTTTGTCGCCGAATTGGACAAATATATTACAAATTTCGTAACATTTCATAGCATTATAGAACTTATGAACTTATGGATTCTTGTCATCTAAATCAAACGTCCATTTTAAAAAGAATGAAAGTTTATATTTGATAAGATGACGTTGTAGAATTGTATAACATTTAGAAAAGTAAAATGTGAACATGTATATGTGTTTTTTACTTCCTGGTTTAATTTACCTAATTTATAAAAAAAACTGATCCTGACTTTTTGAATGGCCAACAGAAATTTGTGCCGTTATTAGAGTATGTAGTTCATATAAAACAAAAAGCCGTAAGTCCATGGACATGGGCAAACAAAAGGAAAACGTTGGACGCACATAAAAAAACCAAAACCACAAGTATCAACTCAAAAAGTAAACATCATGGACTTATATTAACAAAACTAGAAACGAAACCAGGTGCTCGCGATTTAATGACGTAAAATTAAAAAACAAAAACAAAAACAAAAACAAAAAACAAAAAAACTTGATTTGGCAAGTATTGATAGTTTACACATTGCTCTCTAAACCTAAAGATAATATCATTGTTGAAGTTACGGCAAAGATGCTACAAGGTTGCCATACCTCATTTTTAGCATAGAAGTAAAAGAGACATTTATATATTCGCCTTATACTCTATTGCAATATCATTTTAATAATGTGCCGTGGTGATTTCTGCATTCATCCTATCTCTTACTCATTGCAATACTTCTCTAGGCGCTAGCTCTGTACTAGGCTACCTAATTCGACATTGTTTGAAACATACTTGCTTTCGTACAAAAAACATCTTCGCAATTTTATTGGGAATGCACACAAATATGTGTGTAATTGCGTTGTAATTGAGGTTTATATCTACCACGTAACAGAGTAAAAGCAAGTTGTAATAGCATGTCTCTACTCCTCAAATTAATCACTGACGTTACATCAAAGTTTTATATCATTTTCCTACTTAAACGCATTAAAGAAATGTCCACGATATGTTGAAGTTTCTTTGAAGATAATAATAAATTGGATGTTTGGAATTTACAATTTTATGTTAAGTACCTTCAAGGCATCAGCGCGTAAATATAACCAGGTTTAACAAATCACACAGACACATATAAAATAAACTAAAATTCTTGTAGACTTAGCGTAACGATACACTACAGACGATGCACTTTTGAAAATACGGGATGTTTTTAAAGGTTTTTTCTTAAATATCTTTTAACGACTGAACTATATACATCTTTTGCAATCTAGATTTCATGCACCCTTCTTTTGTGTGTATTATCTTGCAGAGTAAGGAATTGTAATTCATTTCAACTTACTTTTTACTTAAACAAGCTTTAACGTTGGATTTGCCGCGAGAAATTTATGTTATGAGCATTTAATTATTTTTCCATAAATTTAATCTTGATAATCACTATATGCTAACATCTTAATCATAATGTAATGTGGAATGTATAACAGATTTGTGTAACGCTTACCGAACGAATGATGTGTATATGTCAATATATTTATAAGTTCATTGTTATGCATGAAATTGGCATTGCTTATTTCTAATATTTTAAATGAAACACATGCTTGTGTAATGTGTAGAAAACTCGGATCATTTCTTTGATTTGAAACTGGATTTCAACTGAACGAGGACATTTGACAATTTGCAAGCACCACTTTGTTATAGAATTATAGTAGTAAATACGAAAACCCAAGGCGATATTCAAAAGCCGTCAGTCTGTGGACATGGGCAAACGAAAAGAAAACGAACCAACTGTACAATTATTAACTGAAAAGAAACCAGGTGCTCGCGATTGGGTAAAGTAGTAAATTCGAAAAACCAAGACGATATTCTATAGCCGTAAGTACATGGATATTGGCAAACAAAAGAAAAACATTAGACGCACACATAAAAAATAACCAAATATTCATGTATTAACTTAAAAAGAAAACATCACCAACTTCTATTTTAAAACAAGAAGCGAAACCAGGTGCTCGCGATATTGTAAGCGTTTCCTGCTACACACGTGTCACGCGCCGCGATGGCTCCGTGTCATTCCGGTGTATGGCAACCCTTTCCACTGTTTAAAAAGAAGCATATGTCATCTTAAGAGTATGTCACTGTTATGGTGACGAAAGATAGAAGGAGAAAAACCAATTTAAAGGATAAGAATAGAAGTAGCAACATAATCATGAAAGCAGAGAGGCAAAGACAGGTCGGCGAGACGAACCCCCCCCCCCCCCTTTTTGACCGCATCCTTCTTGTTATAATAATAAATTTATCATAATATATACTAATATATATATACAGACAGGTTTGCGCGTCTCAATGACCTGGAGAACTATGCTGGCGGGACCTTATGTTCCTGTTAGGGTCACCCGAGTCAGAAAGGTTGAAAGGTAGAGACCAGACAAAGATCGGCACATCCTTCGGAGGGGACGCTAAGCTGGCGTTTCCGTGTACAGGTATTTTTAACCCCCTGGCACGATAAAGATCCACATGTAAAGTTCGATAGAAGAGTAGGCGGAAACGCCGTTGCGTGGGCTCATCCTTCTTACTAAACTTTCCCTATTACTTACATTTCCAGAACCTGTCACCTCTTCTCTTCCTGTCCTATATTTAGGGGTTTTGTCACGATATCGGTGAAATATTCTGGAAGTGACGTTAAGCCCCACTTAAACAAACAGACCGACTGATCGACCGACCGACCGACTTTGGATGGACTGAATGATTGACTTACTAACAATTAAAAAAGGGTGTTGGCGAAATATGAAAGCCGAATGTATATCAGTCAAGCACACACATATAGAATACAGGCAAGCATGAAACCAAATTAATGACTGACAGAAACTCAAACTATGACGTAAGGAAATTCAAACTATGACGTAGGAATTATGTCTATAATTATATCAGAAACAGACTTGACAAATCCCCCCACTATCATGATGGCGACAAAAAACTTCCCGAAAGCAGTATGGTAGTGTATAACCCTGTCTCAAAAGCTTGGGTGTCAGCAGCAATCCTCTAGTGACAAAGTCTTGGTAGTGAGAAGACGCTTTTGAATAACAAATTAGCTGTGACACATAAACTCAATAAGCAGGTGAGGAGGGTATGTTGCTGTCTAAGAATGGAAGTTGACAATGTCGTCACATTTGTCATAAATTTAGTAGAATAGGAACCATTCGTGTCGATTTTTAGTAGGAGGTCTAAGTATAAGGCAGAACAGTCGGTGTCAGAAGTTCCGGAGGATATATCATGTTCACACAATCACCAAAATGTTTATTCTTCGGTGCCAAAACGTCATCTATATAGCGAAAAGAGAAATTAAAAGACTTTGTCAAAGTCTTTCTCTTGGAACTGAGTAGCTTTTGGATAAATTCTGCCTCATACGAATAGAGAAATAAGCGATTCCTGCTACACGAGTGCCAACTACTGCGATGCTTCCGTGTCAATCCGTTGTATGACAACCATATTGTAAAAAGAAACCATAATATTCTGTCACTAATATTGCGACGAAAAAAAAAGGAGAAGCACTATTAAACAGGATAGGAGAAGACCCAGCAACATTATCATGAAAGCAAAGCAAACTACTAGCAAACTGAAACGTGCCTTAAATGTAATATCTAAAAGAGAGAAACAATAGGAATAGGATAAACAAAACTAATTCTCTGCACGATAGGAAAATGATTAAAGAATAGACACGCCCTATATAAACAAAGACTTTAGAGCTAAAGGGGAGAAGGCGATAGGTGGAATCAGCAGAACGAGAGACATTGACAAACCAACAATAGTCACATGAAACTATTCAGCACCGAGATAAACAAAAAAAATGACGTCACAACAATCCTCAAGACTCGTTATCCATGTGGAATGACTTAGGATGGTCCCCTAGCACACAACCGGGAGGTGTGGTTGAACCGGTTAATGAGGCCTCAACCTTCTCACTTCCCCCACGAGACAAGAAGTATCGTGTATGGACATAAATTTGGAAACTGAATCAATACAATCAATGGCACAGTCAAACTTAAAACGGACAAAACAACATAACCAGTAAAACCATTTTGATTTTTACTAAAATGCCCAAATCACATGGATAAGGGAATAACTCATCAGAGGGACGGTAAGAAAACACTTGTACGTTCATATCACAGTATGGTTGTTAAGTAAAACACTTGTATATTGTCATGTTTTACCTGCAATGAAATTATTATGTAGGAAAGACTAGATCCATTTATGTAAATCAATATGAAATATCTATCAACAGTACAAAATACACAGCATTCTATGTGAGAGGTTAAATGTAAAGCTCGAATAAATGACAGTCATATAAAAGTAGTAATTACGAAAAACCGAGACGACATTTAAAAGTCGTAAGTCAAGGAAAGGAAAATTTTGGACGCGCACAGAAAAAAGAACCAAATACACATTTATTAATTAAAGAAATAGACACGATAAATGGGGATATTTATTAAGAAAAACCACCAACGAGTGATTAGAAAAAACATCAACAAATGAAAAGACAGCACATCGAGTCAAATTGTTGTATATGACAAACAAAGTTACTTGACAGAAATGTGTGACAAAAAGCAAATTATAAAGGAAATAGGGGAAACAAAGTTGCTCAACAACCAACCGCTCTCATCTCAACGAGTAAAACGTATTTTCATATTAATAAAAGGCAATTTGAAAAGTGGAAACTCGAAAATGGACGTAGCCAAACAGCATACCAGAGCAAACCATGGCTTATACATGATGGTAGATTTGTGGATTACACAAATAATTGAATATATGAAAAGTGACATTGGTAAACAATCAGTGTGCTTGAAGAGGTATAAAAGTAACAACTAAGCCAACCTAAACTGCTAGATATATATATAAAAAAACCAAATGGGACCGTTGGAGAGCAACACTCACCCAATTATGTGTCAGGGAGACACAAAAAAGCTGGTTTGATTAATTGCTAACACTAGTGTGAGATCATAAAGAACAAACAACGTGAAGTCTAACTAACGGACGGTTATCAGGACCCAGCCTTCTCGATATATGGCCAATATTTAGATCAGGACCACACAATTCACTTTAGCATACCTATCTAGCTAGAAGTTCGTGATGTTTCCTTTTTTAGTTAATAAATGTATATTTGGTTAATTTTTCTGTGTGCGTCCAAAGTTTTCTTATTGTTTGCCAATGTCCATGGATTTACGGCCTAGAATATCGTCTTGGTTTTTCGATTTACTTATCTAGCCAAATCAGTGAGTTCATTGAATGAACATCTGAAGAAATTCCGTGATAGTGGTTTTCCTCGATTTTTGTGATGTGGTTTTAAGAGTTTTATAGCGATTTGTTATATGTTGGCGTTTTTCTTTGTCGTCCCTCTGATTGAGATGTCATCCTTTGTAAATTTGCTAATTTTATGCTGGTCTGTCGATCTACATGTCTGAAGTTATATCGTATATTGCGTATCATGTAAATAGTTTTGTCATATAAAATCTTAATTAATTTGAAATTCTGTTTTTAAAAAGAACTTTCTTAAGAAAACATTCTAGATTACCATCACAGGTCAATGGATTTGGTTTGTAAACTGGATTGTTTTTTGTTTCGAATACAAGGCTTCTCTGAATTTTAAATATATTTTCAGATAATGCAATTACTCTCGCTATGGTTGGGTCGGTCAAATTGAACAGGGGTTTGCGCAATTGTAGTGCTGGGTCATGGTTGTATACAAATGGCAAATTCTTTGCTTGTATGACAGATGTGCTTTTTTTTGAAGAAGTTTTAATTACATGGATTTAAGATAGTCTTTTTGAAGAGACAACAAGTTTAGAGTTAACAGTTTATCTTTTAAACATCTGACACGCAAAGCCAACGTTACGTGAAATTATGAATTTTTGGCTCTACCCATTTTCTTCTTATACTGCCAGACATAGACATATCCACAACGATGACAAAAACTTCAGACCCAACAGTTATGAAGAAACTATCGGTAAGTATTAGTAGTTGTAAGAGAAAACGTGTAAATGTAAAATATATTGTATGCCAACCACGGATTTCAAAACCTTCCAGTCGATAGGATTCGGTTAGATTTCCTCAAATTGATCTCATTAGTTTCTCGTCACGGCCTCTGTATACGTCATATTAACTCGTACATAATACCACATTGTACATGATAACATGTTAACAGCGTGTGTTCATTAATGCGAGCGGTACAAAAAATTATTATCAATTTTCCCAGCGCATATTTTCAATCGACAGAAAACTGCATTGAAGTGTATGTTCTTTATACTACAATGTTGTACTAAAGAATTACTTAAAGTTCGCTAAGTCAGCCGTAACATCATTCAAAACTTTATACAAGAATTGAGTGGTTTGTTTGAGTCCCCGTTCGCTCCTAAGACGCTTTTTCATAGTGTTAATCCTCCAGAATGAAGAACACGGTATCAAAGTCTACATACGATCTTGAATATGATAAAAATAAGTTTTTTGTAAGAAATGCAGGTAGCTGTTTTATCTATGATTTAACGTAGCGACGATAAAGACGAACCTATTTAAATATACGCTTCTTTTGATGTGAACATCTTTTGTATCCGAATTTTTCATCTGTTATATTCCTTCATGATTTTATACAGTTTTAGCTAGAAATGAAAAGGTTTGTTTATATCTCTTAAAAACAAGCTTTCAAGAAAAAAACACCAAAGAATAGTTACCAAGCAGACGAAGGTCCATGTTATCTTATTTCTTAGAAGTACTTTATTTGCGCACTACTTATTTCAAAACGTGTGTATTATTAACTCATGAAAAGATGTTAAAAATGTTTCGAAAAAGATAAATTTAAGATTAACGCTTTACAAAAAACTTTCAGGGAAAACACGACCTTTAACACATTACGAACTAACTCTAGATATTCATATATGCGTGATATTTAAACTTTAACTTTCCTGTCAAGTATAGAAAAAATTGTGAAATCGCAATAGTGCGCCATTTCAGAATATCAAATTAAATGTTAAGTTTAAATATATAAGAGGGAGACACTATACATGAATTGACCAGAGTACGGAATACATATGCACAGTCATACTGCATGAACATTAAGTGACAATACGTGAGACCAGCGGTCACAACTTACGTAATGTACAATGAATCGGACCCAATAAATCAAACCTCAGAAGAACAACAAACACCACTGTTAAACCGTCTACTTTTATTTTCATGTATTTCGTCAAATATTTGGGAATTCAGTATATATAATACATAAAAATCTATCGGTAGGTTTCATTTGTATTGTGCAAATTCAGATTTTCAGTAGGTGTAATGCATTGACATGCATTCAAAGAATAAACAGTGTTTTTTTTATACGAGCGTATACTTTCGTCGTTAACTTATTTTATATACACTTTCGTCAGTGAAGATTGTCGGTATTGCTACGGTGAAGTAGAAATGTTGGCATGTGACTTAGTGAAGCTATCGATAACAGCTGATTATATCTGTGATTACTCATTGCACAAGAGATAGCAAAACTACATTTTACCACATGTGAAATTGAGATTTGATAACATCGGTGAATTGTTTTTTATAAACAAACAACACTTATATCTCTGCAAAGGTTTTGCAAAGCTCAACTTGCATCACAATACTCAACATTAGTTTAGAAGTTCAATACACAACTGTGTATTCATTTTTCGTTATAATATTATAAAACAAATCTTATTTTCCATACTAACTAAATATTAGTCTTGCATATTGCAAAATAGATGTAAACGAAAATCTCGCCAACAAAAAGGAAATTATCAAATATATCATATTGAAACAATAGAATCTTGACTTGGAATATGCAGTAAACTGGCTGCCAGTTATTGAAACGCTAGAATCTTGACCTTGAATTACAGTATACTGGCATAACAAGTGCATTCTGCCTACGTCTAAATAATTTTGAAATATGTTGCTTTAAACTCGCACCACAACTTTGTAGAATCAGCTACATAAAAAACAGAACAAAAATACCAATGTCTTACACATTATGACAAGAATGTTAATGCATTAGTTAAACGGTAACATTTAACAATGTTGATCAGAAAGGTAACACTGTCTGAAAGTATTTATTCCAACATATAGACAACAAAAAGGTAGCACTGACATGTCACAGAGTAAATAAAAATATTAAGCATATACAAAGCCATTGCGCAACAGATGAAAAATATTTACATTTTAATTTCAAAATATAAAAGTTAAATTCATTAAAGTTGGGAATTTCTCCCAAAATATTAGGGAAATTTCAGATAATTTATGTCTTGTGTAAATCTGACAATTGCACATTTTAGAACAGAATGACCATAGAGAGTTGTTTTGATGTATACATATTCTAATTCTGGCAGTGTAAAATTCGGGAAAATATGAATGAAATTACTAAATAATCAATAAAGCTGACCAGAACCTCTATATACACCAACGCTTTTCAATAATTTAAACTGTACCATCTAAAAACACAATGTACGTTTTCGTATGAGTATTAAATGCCATTAAAAAGTGTCCGTTTTAAGTATATTTTCACATTAAATATATTTGAATTAAAAAAGTTATCTGAAAGTTAATTACACTTAACATGAGTGAATCTAGTCAAATATTATGACACAATATAATCAAGGAATAAACAAATAATACGTTCTCAATTTTATATACATTATAATCATATCAATCGGGAAATACTTCCAATATTTCAAAGTGACAATATGATGTCACCTATGATGTTTCTTCTACATGTCCTTATCTTTCAATGATTACCCGACGAACGAATACAATCTTTAGAAATGACGAAATGTCTGCAAATACTATCCACATGTTTATGGGTATTGTCATTCACTAAATCTTAAAATATTTATTATGCACATAACCCTTCGCAAAGCTCTTTAGCCTCTTACTAAAAAACGACACCTTACCATACACGATAAAAACATTCTTATACACATATTTAAATAAAGCATTCAATAATGTTTGGAAAACATCTTCTCTCGACAAAAATGTACAACACTTTATCACATTTGACACCATCTAAGCCTTTCTGCAAACAGAGCATTCATGTCACAATGTTGAAACGTTTTACATGGAACGTATTAACCATATGCAATCATCTACCTACTTCAATGTCACATGTTGAAAGTAATTGTATTAAATTCAACTGATGACGTCATTTTCCATGCAGGTTTTTAGTTTCATAGATAATTGATAGATCCGTTACATAATAATATGTATCGTGCTTCGCAAATACTTTTGCAATTAAAATGGAATTAATCTATGTATATATCTTCATTTTCCTATTTCAACTTGAACAGTTTGCAGAAAAGTCAGAAAGGCTCTGAATAATCTTTATCACAGACATCAACAATATTGTCTAATTTCCTTACGGAATCACAATTTTCTTTTTCAATAAAATGTATGAAAGACATGATGTACATGGTCTTTTCTATTGAATCAATCAATCAACCTGCACTAGGTACGGTAACAGTTGATGAATGTTGTCGTCTGCGACTTTTTGATCCATTTTTGCGCTTGTTTCCTTTCCTGCCTCTCCTGCGCTTATTATTTTTATTCTTTTTTCTGTTTCGATTCTTCCCTCTTCTACCGTTTCTGCGACCGCCCTTTCGCTTTCCTCCTCCCGGTCTGCGACCTCCACCCGTGTTTCCACGACTTGGGGTTGTTGGAGTGGATGTGGAATTATTTCTAGACGGTTGTTCAATCATATCAACAACTTTACTACAATCAAAGGTCTTTAGATCTCTCATATTTCTCCTAAATCTTCGGTCTCTCGACCACAGGCTAATGTATGTGAGCTTTATCTCACCATCGCTAGTTTTGTTACCCATAACAAGATATCTCGAAGTTGTTATATTTCCCATATCGCACTCACAGTCCGGATTTCCCTCATCTTCAATAATAAGACTCAGTTGCTGCTTCCGTTCTCTCCTGTTCAAAGGACCCGTTTTGTAGAATTTCTTCCTTTTCTTCAATACCATTATCTTTTTCTGTCTTTTGTTTGTTTTAATTCTTTGAATTTTTACTCTTGCAACTTGAAAAAAAGGAAAGAAAACAGGATTAGAGGTAAAATAAGAAATAACTGTAACATAAAGTATAAAAACATGTCCTTCTTTCTGTACAAGACTTTAAATGATGTATACAACTTGCGAACTGAAGAGGGCAACCGAATAAAAATATCTAAAAGACACGAAAAACATTCCTGTGTGAGAAAACCTCGTCTAAGATTTAAGGCTTAGATATGAATAAATCGTCTTCACCAGAGGTACAACAAGATCCATAACAAAGCGACTGGGGAGCCAAAGTGGTGGATAAAGTAAAAACATTGCGAAATGTTATTAAACTGGAATGTAAATGGTGATCAAAACAAAGAAATAACAATGTAGGATTTTCTTTCTATGACCCCTTTCATGAAACATGACATAAACTACGTGAACATTGGTTCTTTGAATAGAAAGTCGCTTGAATGTACAACTAACAGTCACATGTACTTTAAGTAACAAATATTACTATCAGAGGGTTTGTTCGTTTGTTTGTTTGTTTGTTTGTTTGTTTAATTATAGCTTAACCAAAGGATCTTTCTAAAGTGTTTTGGTAAGAAATGAGTAATTCCAAAAGAGAATCCAGTGGCGATCCTATGGACAAAGGTAGTGCCCGAGAATTTGTTGAAGCTGTCATGGCGGCGCCCATTGTTGTCACTCAGGTAGACGTGCATGAGG
>JAUMGZ010161004.1:0-16276 GCA_032359645.1 Pododesmus macrochisma
CACACAGAGTTTTGGTTCTTTCCTCTTATAAATATCACATTTATCGGAGGCACGATTCAGGTTGCATTTTTTGTATTTGTAGGCACGTGTCTTCTTGTTCTATTCCCGTTCTTGTAGTCACGTGTCTTCTTGTTCTATTCCCGTTCTTGTAGCAACGTCTCTTCCTGTTCTATTCCCGTTCTTGTAGGCACGTGTCTTCTTGTTCTATTCCCGTTCTTATAGTCACGTCTCTTCTAGTTCTATTTCCGTGCTTGTAGCCAAGTGTCTTTTTGTTATATTACCGTTCTTGTAGCCACATCTCTTCCTGTTCTATTCCCGTTCTTGTAGCCACGTGTCGTCTTGTTCTATTCCCGTTCTTGTAGTCACGTGTCTTCTTGTTCTATTCCCGTTCTTGTAGCCACGTCTCTTCTTGTTCTATTCCCGTTCTTATAGTCACGTCTCTTCCTGTTCTATTCCCGTTCTTGTAGCCACGTCTTTTCCTGTTCTATTCCCATTCTTGTAGCCACGTGTCTTCCTGTTCTATTCCCGTTCTTGTATCCACGTCTCTTCTTGTTCCATTCCCGTTCTTGTAGCCACGTCTCTTCCTGTTCTATTCCCGTTCTTGTAGCCACGTCTCTTCCTGTTCTATTCCCGTTCTTGTAGCAACGTCTCTTCTAATTCTATTCCCGTTCTTGTAGTCACGTCTCTTCTTGTTCTATTACCGTTCTTGTAGCCACATCTCTTCCTGTTCTATTCCCATTCTTGTAGCCACATCTCTTCTTGTTCTATTCCCGTTCTTGTAGCCACGTCTCTGCTTGTTCTATTCCCGTTCTTGTAGCCGAGTCTTTTCCTGTTCTATTACCGTTCTTGTAGCCACATCTCTTCCTGTTCTTTTCCCGTTCTTGTAGCCACGTCTCTTCTAATTCTATTCCCGTTCTTGTAGCCACGTGTCTTCTTGTTCTATTCCCGTTCTTGTAGCCACGTCTCTTCTTGTTATATTACCGTTCTTGTAGCCACATCTCTTCTTGTTCTATTCCCGTTCTTGTAGCCAAGTCTCTTCTTGTTCTTTTCCCGTTCTTGTAGCCACATCTCTTCCTGTTCTATTACCGTTCTTGTAGTCATGTCTCTTCTTGTTATATTACCGTTCTTGTAGCCACGTCTCTTCTTGTTATATTACCGTTCTTGTAGCCACATTTCTTCTTGTTATATTCCCGTTCCTGTAGTTATGTCTCTTCTTGTTCTTTTCCCGTTCTTGTAGCCACATCTCTTCCTGTTCTATTCCCGTTCTTGTAGCCACGAATCTTCCTGTTCTATTCCCGTATATGGTCGCCAGATCTTCTGACCGGTTGAGATAATTTTCGACTTGTTGTTAAGAACCGTTTGTCAGATTTTCACTAAACGTAACTACAAAAAAAATGTAGGATTCATATGCATACAAATGCAAGATGCTCTTGAAGTTTGACCTTTTATTACAGTTTACTGTATCTTTACTTAATCTAGTTAAAAGATATTCTTTCTTGTTTATGTATTAAGGTCGACTGTAAGGCAACAACCTAAGTATTTTTCTTGTGATTTGACCTGGGCCTACAGTAGAACGAGGACCTATTATGTATTGAATATTTTCTACGCTAGATAGTGCCACCAATAAACTGATCGACATCATCGATACATAACGTTTCCTATGTAGACTCTTCAGCACTACGAGTGTCAACGTGGCTAGAAATTCTCAACATGTAACTGAAACTGAATCATTAGCATCACCATTATAGTTTCTCGTGAAAGTCAAGTTGCCTGGAAACGAGGCACTGACTTCTAAACAACATCCAAATGGTAATAGGAAAGGCTAATTATAGACACTCTTTTACAACATCCAAATCTTTAAGAAAGGTTAATTGCGAACACCATTATACAACGTCACAAACATCATAGTGAGAAGGCTTACTATAAACAGACATTCATAGTGAGCTAAAACAAATTGATAAGTAAAATGATTGGGCTTACATCTTTTCAATACAAATCTAAACAATTAGCAAGCTAAGTTAATTAAGTGATAGAAAGGCGATTCACATTCGACCGTGTGTTTAAGCCAGTTTGTTAAAAGAAATATTCTTTGCTTTACTTGTGATAAACAACACTACTTCCCTACACATTAGTATGGAATGTTGCATGTAGTATGTGTATGTATAACTTTGAATTCCTGGTAAGTGATGAGTTATGGTACACATGCACTCGGTTTTTTCCTGGCGTAAATCTGTGAAACCTGTTACTCTTATGGCGCCAACCACGTGTGGGCTAATATTGGAAACTTAATTACAGAGCAGGAATTGCTCTGGGTCATTAAGATGACAATTGTTCGTTTTGCGATCCGGTATAATTCTATGCAGAAAATCGATAATTTGAATTTTTAAATGTGTTAAAAGCCAAATGCACTGCGTGCACGCAGGTTTCGTTTCAATAATAGATGAATGCGACAATTTACGTGCTCAAAACACGCAAAATATCTGTGCGAAAAGGGAAACAGAGCTCGGTCCTATCTAAATATCTCTATAAAGATATTGTCCTGTGGCATTTCAGCTCGGAGATAGGATACAGTTCCTGTTGATAGTGAATGTTGCACTGTCCAAACCTGAATATTACAATAAAATAAGCTTATCACGTCCCCACGAGTGAAATATTAGGCGCAATCCTCTAATGAATCCCCAATACCACAGTCGTTATCTTAATTACAAAACCAATAACACAGCACGCAACATATGTGTAGTGTATTTAGCAACCAATTAAATAATTAAATAATGATCATATTATATGCTTTTACCAAATCAAATCACATATATTTCTATATAGCAAAAGGTTTGAATGTATCAAACAGCAAAGACGGTAAGCGCAAAACGTCAGTAAGAAAGAAGAATTTGTAAGATCGGGAAAATAAGACATTATTGTAAACAGAACATATCAAAGGGAGAAAACAGCCGTAATATAAGGTTACATTAAAATTAGGTGTTTAAGGTGGGGTTACATATTACCGTCCGATCTTTACTGATATTGAAGATAAAATTAAAAAGATTAAAGTCAGAAATGATGTTTAAGTAAGGTGAAATAAAGTCAGATGTTTACTACATGTATATTTAAGATTGGGTTGAATTGCACCATGAAATGGGGTTAAATTACATTCAAATGCAGTTTGTTGATGTTTAAAACGGGTTAGATTCAGTCGTATGTTTTATGACGTTGAAGATGGCGTTAACTTACATTCAGACGTTTAGTGGTATTTAAGAAGGAATTGCATTTACATCAAATTTTAATCATGTTGAAAATGTGGTTGAAATACAGTTAGATGTAAAATAGTGTCTGAGATAGTTTTACATTATAGTCAAATGTAATGGTGTCTTAACTTTTTCAGTGTACAATAGAAAATGTACTTAATTTAACATTACATACGACAGACAATGTCACACGCAGAACAATATGTCAGATGCACAAATACCGATAAGCAAATGAAATATGAGTGGATTGGACCAGATCGAATTCTGTTTATACATTAAATGTTCTGAAATTAGGTATTTTCTGTAAAATGTATATTATAACGTCATAATATAATATATAAGTGACGGTCTGCTTATAGATGTTAATACAAAGTGACACATCCTACTTAGCATGCATCCCTCTGGGTGCACTCTTGTATCATATTTTAATAATTACGTTCTTTCTGTTGATGTTATTTCTGATAAACTGGTGCTTGCACCAAACAGGAGTTATCCAATATTTTCTATAAAATCTGATTTATTTTTTATCTCCTGTGTTTACAATACTGTTAACTTTTAATGTCAAGTCTTATCTTTAAAATCTTTAGCGTGTACACTGTATAGAAATGTTTTTATTTCAACCTTTGGCAGAAAGTGTGTTTTATCATGTGAAAACAAACATTTTAACGCCCCACATCACAGATGCAGGTGCGCGCGTGCGTGTGTGTTTCTCCTATTCGCAAACTTTAAACTCGCCTTGGGTGATGCTTGTTTCACCTTTTTGTACTATTGGTAGAACATTTTTGAATTCTCGGAACAGGACTCACAATCTGATTTATATATGTAAATATAAAAGTATGGTCGTATATGAGGTTTTATTTATTCATTCTAACATAGTGGAGCTATGTAAGATAACCCTGTATTGTATTGGATTACTGTATGCCAGTGCAGAGACATATCCGTGTGGAGTCACTCGCCTAAGTATCTACGTCGGTGCCAAATATAACACGGTCAAAAAATATATGGCAACCTACTCTATTGGAATTCTAATTAGGTCTGTAGTACAGTTATTTATTTACCCCCCCCCCCCCACCTTTTTTTATATGTCTTTTATGTTGTTTTGAAGAAAAAACTCGTGTTACATTTTTGATAAATACTGTGTACAATGAACAGATTCCCGGCAAAGCGCCATGCAGGTTTAATCAATTAGCTATAACATAAATATATATTCATGATTGTTACACCACGAATGATCCAGGTTATTATGGCCCTTATACGTTTGCAAAATGAATTATATGCTGTTTGAATGTGTAAAGTTAACTCTTCAATAAGTTTCTAGCTTTAAACTACAGTATTTGAGTATCATAATTTTATTAGGAATGTATCGACATATAAACTAGTAGATAGTATTCCAATTGCCCTATATACCTGTCTGGGGCTGCTTTATGATAGATATCAGCACTTACTTGCTTCAGGATGTGTATATTAAGTACATATGCTAGCCATAATAATAACAACATATCTTTGCTAAGTATCAGGTTCTTCTGCTTTAGACGATGGTAATGATTATATTTCCTTGCTTCAAAACGAGAGTGCAAGTGATTCCAGACGCATTCTGTGTATTCAGATTGCCTTTTAATCTTCAAATTTGTATTTGTATACCTAAATACATGTATTACATGCATACATGAATTTGGGTAAACGGGCCATATTTTGTTTGGTTCTTACCCGAAGAGTAATCCTCTATGTTAATTGATCATAATGTTATTAACAACTTGTGAAATGTAGAAAAACGATGATGTCAAATTTATCTTCTAGACCAATATTTGTATCAGACGACTTGGAATGTAATAACTCTAATACGCAACTTATATCGTCCAATGAGAAAGTTGTGAGACACCCAGATTTATAAAATATTAACCGTCAATCTATAGACTTTGAACAACACTATTGAAGACCACTATTTCAAAGAAGTCATAATACTAATTCAAAGTAAGATGTGTGCATCACCTAAACGGATTCTGTTTCGAGGGTAACTGGCGACTACAGTTGATGACAGTCATATGTAAATTCACCACCAATCTAAACCCAGTATATACACACTACTCTATTGAGGAGTTACATGTACGTGTACAATTAAAACATATCTTATTGGATTGATCAGGGCAATAGGACCAGCACTCGTACATACTTAAAATATTTAGCAACATGTTTCGAAATTCACCGCCAACTGATGTCATTGTAACTGTGACGTCAATTCTACTTTTACGAGGTATGAAAAGAAAACGTTTCGCTGTCATAGCCAATAGAAAGTACGGGACACAACACAATCAAATCATAAACACTTCAAGTTATAGTTTTACAAGATGGTCTGTTTCATTATGCTGAAATCATGTTATATAGTATTAACTATTATACTATAGTTGGTTTGTAGTTTACGATCATGATATACTACCGAGGGATACTCAAAATGCAAGAATCACAAAACATCCTCCACATTTTAATAATTTATTTTCATATTTTAAACATTTCTATCTTCTGTTTGAAATGTAAATTAAAATATAACAGTTTTCTATACATATATTCGAAATGTATGGCTCAAAGTGATGATTTGATATCAAATCGCCGAAGACACGTAGATTGCGTTGAAAAATCCTTTCATTTACCGAGTTCTTTCATTTTTGTAGTCTAACAAGACTATAGAGATTTTACAGAAATACTCTCTTATTGTTATTGTATTCGGATTAACGATGTTTTAACATCTAGCACGATAATATAAGCAGGCTTCGATATCCACTTGGAAATCTCAGCCAATGCTTCTCATCTACTATGAAGGTCGCCCCCTCCCTCCCCGATAATTTCCGATTGACCAAATAGCTTGTTACTTATCAGGGGAAGTACCCAGTCAACCCAGTCAACCCAGATAAAACAAAAGAGCTGAGTTACACACCATGGGGTGTCGTAGTATTATTTCTTCCAGATTCACTTAAACATAATTTCTACTTTGCTACTAAATAGGAAATTTGAAATTTTGAAATCAAGAATTCAAATCAAATTCTTGATATCAAGGAAACTTATAGAATTTTTTTATCCAAAAATTAATCGAAAATAATTATTTCTTGATATAAAGAATTTTGTTTAACTCCAAGACACGAAAAGTGGAATAAATAGTGCAATGGCGCCCCTTGCTATGCGTTTGCAGTCCTTATAGAGTATTAAAACGTCATTTACTATAGTTAACCTGTATGAATGTATTACTCATCTGGACCTTGCGACATTCATTTAGACATGGTCAATATTCCGTCACTAATACGTCATGGTGTACCTATCATTGGAAATAGTCTCTTCCTCGTGTCTGAATTTAATGAATTTTTATGTGTCACTTTTTAACATTTACAAATGTTTACAACTAACATAGATTGCATTCCCTTCGTTTAAGAATGCTAATACATGCAATTGATGAAAATAAATTGTTTGATATTAAGTCAAGAAATCGAATTGATGTTTTCTTTGTAGTCTCATCAAAACTATGCGTGTTATTTATCTCATATATACAAGCTGTTCGTCGGTATCAAACTACATATGAGCTCAGTGCATCTTGTATAGACAGTTTTATAACGGCTGTTACAGTTCTGCTTTGTAAAGGAATTTTGTATTGAAGAGTTCTGAGAGGTATTACTAACTCATCATCTTCATCACTATTAATAACGTTAATGCTTTCATGCTTTCTCGCGTGGTGTTAGCCCACATTCTCCAAACATGCACTGCAATAAAAGTCTATAATGTAACGTTACAACGTCTGCAGACTAGAAACTCGACCCATGAGATGTTGTCACGTTGCCACAGTTATTTTACACTAAAATAACCCGGACAAACAATCATACTAAACATCAATTTCGCAAAACATCTTCAAAGTCAGTCATCGTCGACTGATTTTAAAAATTGTTGTAGAATCAATGATCATCTAGAATCTATCTACAAATTAAAGCAAGTATCATATTGCTTTTTGTAGTGAAGTGATAAATTCACAATAGTGTTTTAGTTCTGAAATAGACTTAATTCTGATGATATCGAGTTTTATTGCTTGGCGTGTATTGCGTGTTCCACGAGATGATTTTTGGTTTATTCAAGCTACATACACTAACCAACAACAACAATAATGCTGACATCACACTGCATGACATACACTCACTATGTAAATCGTTCTATTGAAGCACGTCTATAACGTTTATGATACATATAGCGGCGTGTATTAATGCATAATACCTCAATATGATTAAATCAATTAGCAAAATATCAGGGACGCAGCAACTCTGAGGCAAACCGAGGCAGCCTCGCTTTGAATTTTGGGAGGGTATGATTTCCTTTCTTGCTACGTCTCAGTGTTTATATTCTAAGTAGCTTACTATTGTATATAACACGATACTATATTTTGTAAAAAAAAAAAAAGTTAAAGTTAGACCAAAACTGTGCTATACTAAGTGATATTTTACTCGGGATTCGTGTTACTTTGAATGATACTACAAGTTGTCCGTGTGTTACAGACATGACAGTTAATGCTAAATCACTACGGGTATTAAAATATGTACTTCCTTCAAGCGAATAATTAAACACGATAATACGTGTACCATAGCCTGGGTGTATCGATCCTTTGATCCTTCAAACATCGATCATATTGGATTGTATGCAATTATAAAAGAATCACCGGTTTTCCCGCATACACTGTCGTTAAACTTCTCCTCGAGCAAAATGACGTGGCTAAATAAAGAGTACATGTACTATGAGTCGGTAGACGTATTACTCTGAGACTTTTTATCTGTTATAAGATAAAAAGAACATACACACGTATCCATACATCAAATGCTAACAAAATATCAACATATTGCCGTGCATACAGATTTAGTTATGAAGTTATGATAACTTTGAATCTATTGGTTTGGAAGGTTTCTTTTTGCATGGAGAGCATTTGAAAACCACCCTTTATTTTGGTAAAAGTTATTCCGAAAGTTGAAGTTATTTTGCGCTAAAATTATTGCAAGTGTCATTCGAAAAAGCTTTTTACTATAAATCATGTGTGATAAAAGAAGAATTCTTTAACAGGATATTTGAGGTATAAAGCTTTTATCAAATATTTGAAAAAAATATATCATTGCACCGATACTACGTACGTATTTGTACCATTGAGATACTGGAACCACACTAGCACTAGTACTACATGTACTTAGGTAACAGTGTAATGAAGAAAAATGGGCCCCGAGAAAAGTGACCAGGTCCTGTTTTCTACGTAGAAAAATGGACGATTAGCTTGTAGAATTTTTACATTTTCTGAAGAAAAATGAAACCTATCTGGTCGATATTTCCTTCTATGAAAAATTCGTTTATTTGGCAAAATTTCTGAAGAAAAATGAAACCTATCTGGTCGATATTTCCTTCTATGAAAAATTCGTTTATTTGTCAAAATCCTTCAACTGCACATGATTAAACTATACAGCTATCTTGGAAACTTCGAATGACTAAAAACAAAACTCGTGAACAGTTAGATACCGTGTGCAAGTCATTAAAGGTAATTTCAAGTCTATGTCTTCTTTAATGTAAGAGAAATTAGGAAAACACTGTTCATGAATAATAATTTTGAGTACCAATTACCAGTGCTATCTAATGAACACGACTGTCGATTTAAAGGATGGCATCACTTCAATACACTATAAATATATGATTATACACACTGTTTTGTTGTTGTGATTGACATTGCTTGAAGTTTTAACAATTCTAAAGGGAAACAAAATAAAAAGAATCATATTAAAAAAGCTATTTTTGAAGCGAGGTAACCAAATGACCTATAAGTGTATTGTTATAATTTAAATGGTTACACACAACCATGAGTATATCACAACGAGCATTCAAATAACTAGTACTTAAATATGGATGGAATTGTGGATGAGTAGCGTTGCACATGTATCACAGATTAGCTCACAATCACATAACATTGAGAATTTCACAATAACTCTCACATTTACACGACATATAACACATATAACTATTCTTCACAGTGTAAGCAGCCATTCTGATATTCGGCGTTCTCTTATTCGCTTGTCTATTTTTGTCTCTATACCTTGGTTCTGTAGTATGTTAGTGAGATGAGACATGTGGTCACTGTCCGTGATGCTGTCGTCGTCATCACTGTCCTGTGATGTTTTGGTCTGCTTTATCCATGTATTGTTTAAGTATTTAGTGATGTCCTTCACGTAACAGCGTCTTTCTGGTTTGTTGTCCAAGTTTTTGCGGAAGAATCGCATCAAGCGCGGAGTGAATTTCCTCCATTGTGAAGGAACTCTAGTACACTTCCGTTTCTGCCATAGTGAGAACTCATTGTAATATACATCAGTTATTTCCGCATTTTCCCAGGGAAAGTTACCAGTTAACATACAAAACAACAAGACGCCAAACGCCCAAACATCACCGGAAGACGAAATAGTAACACTTTCATTTTTGACTGCTTCACATATTTCCGGTGGAGTATACGGTATGCTCCCGTTAATTTTCCGTATAACAACACCTTCCTTTCTTGTCATGCCAAAGTCCATTAGTTTTACTTTGGTAAAGTCAGATTCAAAGATCAGAATATTTTCCGGTTTTATGTCTCGATGGACGAGTTTCTTGCTGTGCATGAAGTCCAATGCCGAGGCGACCTGACGAATTACACATTTTGCGTCTTTTTCTGTCATTCCTATTTGAGGAGGAATGGCGTCGAAAAGGTCGCCATGGGGAGCAAATTCTTGTGCAAAAACAAATGAGGTTCTCGTTTCAAATGCAACATTGTATGTATCTGTTATGTTACCGTGTGGTGACAAAAAATAACTGAAATGAAACTCTCTTTGAAATTCTCGTAGTTTCGTGTTTGATTTTGGAAGTACTTTTAACGCAACGAATTTCCCCGTATCCTTACATTTACCAAGAACTACTTTTCCATATGTGCCCCTTCCTAGTTCTCGCGAGATTTCGTAGTGATCCTTGAGACTTAGGCGTAGTAGATTGTCCGTGGTACTACACCTGGGGGAGCGTGTGACATTAACTTCGGGAGGATTTATAGTCTCTGTTCGCACCTCTGTCATCATCCTGAACGTTGGTTACTGCTGTCTTTCATTATACGATAAACCTTTAAAATAGAAACAACGTATTTTAAAAAATAACTTAATCGTGCTCACGTGCGCGTTAAGATTTAAATAGAAATGTGTTTACACTATGGCGTAAAACGCCTTACGTTTAAGCTGTTCGATTCCTTTCAAACCATTAACTCATTTGTATAATATCTTTCTTGAAACATAAGGCGATAGACAGTAAACATTGTCTCGTCTTAGAATAGGATCAATTTTCCAAAATTCAATTGGTACCGTGCCACCGAGTCACATAAAATAAAACATTTTCTTGTTAAAGCGCTGACATCGTTCCAATAGATCAACACGAATATGTTATAAACTCATTCTTCCTCTCTCTGTATAAACATACATTGTCAACATCAATCTAAGACGTACATCAATAACCCATCTGTCAACAGTACGTATCGATTGAAGTCAATGAGAAAACAGTTCAACAATATCTAACCAGTAGGTCAAATATATAAGACTATTGAATTCAAACGACTGAAAGTATAGTAAAATTCTTAATTTCTTATGTTTTTATATCATGAAAGGCCAAACAATAGCTAGTGGTATATTGAATGGGTCTGTACTCTTAAACTTGACCTTTGACCATGTGACACAAGAGCATAACATCTTTGATTGATGTAATGTTATCAAATATTCAGTATTAAGCTTTTTCTGTTCCTTCAGATCATTTACATATTGGAACATTTTACTTCGAAATGCTATGGGTTTTTAATGCACATGAAGGACCCACGCCAGCCAATAAATCGTATTTTGGAAATGAAGTTTTGTGTTTAATCCACTTTGATCAATTTTTTCTCTTTACTTCCATGCTATTTCAAGAAAGGTCTGTCATAAACTCTGTCTATGTATCCAAATGTGAAAACTGTGATTTCCTTGTGTTTAATGGCTATGAAGCAATATGTTATAACATTCTTGTTTCAATGACTCTGTGGCTTCCATGTGACCCACTTTAGCTCACCTCTTCCACAAACCTTCGTCAAAATCTGAAATTTCCCTGGATACTTAGACAAAAATGTATATACTTGATAGAAATATCATGCAAATATCTTGGTTGCAAGCCAAATTATATCCAAGCAAAAATGGCATATATATACGAATATCTGTAATTAATTTTGAATGTTTACCCCTATTATATGTACCAGACCTTCAAGATCCTGGATGAAAAAATGAATTTCCAATGGCTATGTAAAGGCGTTATGGGAAATATTGAAGCGAATCACTTATTCACCAATAGAATGTTAAAGTCGTATACCTATAATCAGACAGTGTATGTTGATTTTACAAGGCAAATGACATGATTTAAACCCAAGGATCATTGTGCGAAATATGTGATTTCCCATACATTTGTAATTTTCGATTTAAAAGTATGAGCTTTGCTACAAATTGTCAACTAGCAGTGAAGTTTTGATATTATGTGCTGTATAAAACTATGTTAAACTTTATCTCCCGGGAGAAACTTGACTTAGCGGAGCAGTACTCCTTGTGAACATGTTATGTACAAATGGTTTTTTTTCTCTTCAAATCTACAAGTTTTTAATTTATACCGACGCACAAATGAAATTGCAAAAATGTTTAAGCAAATAAATATATAGTATACATAAAAAAAAAACAATAATTTTTGTTCTCTTCCCATAAACTGCAAAAATTGTTGAAAAGTCTATGTAAATTGCCCATACCGTTCAAAAGATAAAGCTATTTAGTATATTAACTGGGTCACTTTTTAATGTTTCCCAATCAGCATAAATCACACAAGGCAAGAGAAACCGGTGCTGATTATGACTAATATTTTCAAACTAAGAGATATAGAAATGATTTTGAATTTAAAGCCTTAAACTGCGAAGAAAGAACAAATGTCATCTTGACACAGTTTACGTTTCAAATGGTATGTTACGAAATGATATATTAATGTCATGTGTGTTATCTGAAGCAATCTTACCTTCTGTAAAGCAGCATCTCCCTGACAGGACGGCTTCCCCACAACTATTACAAACAAAACAAAACGTTAAGTCGAGTAATGCGTCCATGCCAAGAATATTAATAGAAAAAAGTAGATAGCTGTTAGAGCTAGCAGGAAGCAGAAAAGAACTCGTAGGTGGCAAATACAGAAATATGTATAGCCGTGCGTGCTTCTCCTCAGTTCTCTAAATATCCCCGATTATCTCATTCAACAAGCCAAAGAATGTGTTTATTATCCAGTAGTAGTTCAGGTTGTTTCTGATATACTTCAGGAGAATATATGTTTTCTTGAACACATTTAGTATCAGGGTGTAATAATTGTAAATTGTATGTATAGCTGTACTAAATGTCTGTGTCTAAGGATTCATGGTGAAATAAATCGATGGTGAATTCTTTACTAGACGCGTCTTCTGACTAAAGTCACTCTGTATCTCGCGCACATTCCACGTTCAGTTTTAATAACTGCTAAAACACGATACACAACATTTACTCGATTGATAAGTGAATCAATTTCGATTTACACAATCTATGGACCTAATAAATTAGCTGAACTGCCACGCAATAAAGTACCGTATGTTACATTCTTGACATGGTGTCATAATTCCAAAACGATTTCCGTATATAAAAACATATTGTTTCTCCCTTGCAATCTTCCTTCAATCGACAATATCTAGTCTTTCCAGAAAATGTCAATGAATAGTTTCATTGTTTAATCGGAGTTCAATGTCTGTCATGTGATGATGCCATTCCATATTCCTAGTTCTGTTACAGTACCAATAAGGGTTGGATGGTTTTTAAAGTTAAGATCCGATCATTGTTAATTAAACACGCATGACCATTTTGATGTGTTGCTCTTTTCCTAATTGGTTTCATTGGCAGAGCTGGTCATTAAACCCAACCTTCATATCTTTATATTCAGTCTGACGTCACTATTCTCTGACTTGTTAGACAAGCGGAAGATGGTACCAAATTTGCCGTACACCCTAGAGCAGTGTTTATATACGGACGCAGACATTTTACACGGAAATCAATATTTCCTTACTACTAATTCGCGAATATTTTTAAAACATTGTCCATTTATTGTTTTTGTGTATCGATCTGACCGCTGGTACACAGGCACTACGAGACACACCGAATGACGCTATGACAAACGAAAATGGAGAAAGCATTGTTGCAATGACCATTTATAACTTAGGTAATGTCAATGTATTACATCATGTTGTCATATTGGTGCTTTCTTTTCATATTCTTCCTCGTGTATATTGTAAGTATGTTCATTCTCATTAGTTAACTAGATCTGACTTATATATAGTGTTTGTTTGAAATGATTTGAAATCATTAAGACATCGAGATGAATTACGTGAACTGTAAACTATTTTCTTGTCGCACGTTTGTCTGCTTCATTTAATAGTCCAACAATTTACGACGTAAAAGTCGTAATTGCGTTAGTCGTCGGTGGCAGTAACCAATGATGCTGAAAAGGTCCTTTTTCTTTTATCGGAATTATTGATTTGTAAACAGAAGCTGAGCCGGATTAGGTCATTACGGTATTCTATGATGAAGCAGGAAGATTATTTTTACCGCAGTACTCCTTCTTTATAATACTGCTATCGAATTTAATCACCACCATTAATTTTAGTAATCTAGTTTTTTAAGTTTAAGAAGACTAAAATACATTCTATTTGCGTATATTATATGAGACTTTGTTTCCGAAAACGAAGCAAAAAAACCGTAAAAGACGTACAATTTAACTCACAGTAACGCTTGTATTTGATTTTTTGGCCTCATTTTTATAGCATGGAATTTGTTATGTTAAGCACCATGCGACTACGCATTGTATCATACGTCAGTACATGCTTGGCAGTAAGTGGGGGACTGTTTTTCTTGGTGTAATTGTCCGCACTGTCTTTTGTTTTAAAGTGCATTTTTTCCTTTTGATATTTTATGTCAATAATTATGCTTAACATTTTGTATCACAGATTTTCCTCAAGGTTGGACAGGGTTTCGGAAAAAAACACTTTTATTCTCGACACATTTATTTTCTTCTTCAAATTTCAATACGGCAATTTCATATTTCTCTTAATCATTGTTATATTATTATTCCGTGTCCGTAATGCAAGCACAAATGGATAATTGTCGTTGTCAAGCAATACAAATGATAAACTAATAAAAAGAAGCACTGGCGTGACTCGGGCCCCAGCATATTGGCTGTCATGCTTATCATCTAGTGACGCAAACAGAATCCAAATCGCGTTTGTCGCAATGAAATAATGAAAAGATGAGAAAAGCTTATTCTTATATGATAGGGTTATATTTTAAGAGGGTGGTAATACCCTTGACTTTTGTTGGTTGGGGTTGTTTGTTTGTTTATTCGTTTCTTCGTTTCTTCAATTAATGATAACTGAAACGTGATAGATGATAGATAATTGAGATCTGTTTTTAAGGAGGTCCAATACTGTATCATCACGGTCTGCTACGTTTAACATTATTGTAACGCCTGCTTAACTATCAAATATTATCTTTTAAAGAAAAAAAAGCTAATCTTTCTCTTCATAAGTGTCGCATAAATGTTGCCGTGGAAAGATATTTTAACACATAAAATATATTCAATATTGGTGTGTGCAAAACAGCGAAAAAGAGTTCAATAAAACGTTGTATTGCATGTTTATGACCTGTTTATTATATAATAAATTAACTAATTGTTTGTTCTTTGAAATTATCTGTAGGTCGACGTAGCAATTTAGTCGTTAGACTATTTTTAGAGCTCACAAAGGTTTTATTTTTCTCTCGACAATTGTAATTGATCTAATCAGATATACAAAAAACCAATGGAATGCGTTTGTTATGTGAGATAGCTGGTATGTCGGCCTCAAGTCACTGGACAAGTTGACATTCTACTATTAATCGATGTCCAAGTCATCATCATGAGAAAAAAGATACGATACACAAAAAAAGACGTACGATGTGATTTATCGAGATTGTTTTTTCATTGCTCGAATCTGTTCAGTTGTGTGTCCGCGGTATGTGTATGAAATGTATATCATAAAATAAGTGCAAGACCAGCATAAAATAAGTACTATTTTATACACCCACATCCTTAAGCGACTGTTTGAAGGCACTCTCATGTATGTAGTTGTCAGCCTTTCTTGTTTATTTTCATAACGAGACAATTATCTATTAATAACAAGATAATTTTCTCATAGTAACGATACAGTTGTCTTGTTGTTACGAGATAACAATCTCCCTGTAGTCCTTCTAGGATTTCAGTTTTCTTCGAATAACCTATGTGAACTCATAACTATAATGGCCAATATGCATGTACTTCAGTAAACACTGAAGACGGTTTTTACTTAGCTAATATCATTTCATATTTAAAAAAAAAATATTTTTTTTTTGTCTGCTTGAAAAATCAAGACAAATTTTAAGTTTGCAAAATGAGTAAAGCTATAATATAGATATTTTGAATCCATTTCCTGTTACAATTACTGCCAAGTTTGCGACAACTCAACTCCATCATTGCCAAGTGTATACTGTGTTGTATGCAGAGAATGTTTATGTAATGATTTCCTCTTAATGAGCAGACATTTGACGTAGTATTTGGAATGTAAGCTTGCTGTTACTTACTGTCATAAAGTGCATTTACATGCCAAATATACTGTCAGAGATGACCGCAAGCTTGAGTCTCTCCTGTAGCTATATTGACATTGATGTAGTTCTAAATACAATGTCCATATGAAGCTCTTTGTATGGAACGCTATGACTGTCCCATATGGTCCAACAACATAACATGAATTTATTCTATCATTATTTTATTCATTTTTCCTGGTGATGTTGATGCCGCCATTTGTAACGAGCGTATTATTTCGGCTATGGCGGTTTTATTAGTCCATCTGAACCGAAGGTCCAAGGTAGACTTTTCCCATACAAATCCAG
>JAUMGZ010161015.1:0-16276 GCA_032359645.1 Pododesmus macrochisma
AAAAACAAGGAGCCCAATGGGCCTACATGCTCTCACCTTATAACAGGTGTTACCTATCTAACATTTGACTAAAAACAAGGAGCCCAATTAGCCTACATGCACTCACCTTGTAACAGGTGTTACCTATCTAACATTTGACTAAAAACAAGGAGCCAAATGGGCCTACATGCTCTCACCTTATAACAGGTGTTACCTATTTAACATTTGACTAAAAACAAGGAGCCAAATTGGCCTACATGCTCTCACCTTATAACAGGTGTTATCTATTTAATTAACATTTGACTAAAAACATGTGTTGAACTTTATGACGAATTTTCACAGAATTTCTGTCTGATGAACTTAGCCAGTCAGTTTTCAATGGATTTCCTAAACTTTGATTTATTTAATCTATTACTCCCAAAATAATAAATGCATTTTTCTGTATGCATAGTTTTAAAAGATGTTTTGACTCAAGTTTGCCCTGGGCGACGCAAGTTAGGGCCGAATGACTCTTGTTCTTGTTAACTTGTGTACATATTATATACAAATTATATTTTGAATGCCTTTACTTTACAGAGCTACCTGGCAGAGTGCTGTAAGAGAGGATGCAGGTTTTTTTCCATAATGGAACTGATCTATGATCATGAGTGTAGTTTCAACCTCACCAAGAAAGGATGTTTTTCATGTAAGTGACACTGTTAAACATGTCATGATTGACTTATAGTGTGTGCACTTAGTAATGATTAATACATGTACATTAGTATTGTGTATACAAATGTATACTAAATTTACTCTTAACTTTCCTGAGCCTTGATCTATTATGAAATCTATCTAGCAATCAGGCCCCCATTTGATCAAGGCAGTTGTCTCAGAAAACTTAAGTGAAAGTGACAATCTTAATTACATATTTATATAGCTTGTAATATATAAACTTCTTTATAAATATTAGTACTATATATTTGACTGTCACAATATTGTGATTGCTTGGGATACTGTTTCAACTTTAGTTTACACATACTGTTTGACACTAGCAAACATTGTCTAATGTTATCTGAAATATATAACAGGGTTGTCAAACACTAGTGTATTAACTTATTAGGATAACAATGTCTGTCTAGATCTGTCTGTCAGTACATTTGTCTGTTTGTCTCTGACAAAGTGTCGGATATTATAAATAGCTCACTGTGACCTATATTTCATGCACCTCTGATCATTAATGGAAATCTTTATCTTGAGCTCGTCTACCATACCTTTTTATGTCATATGTGTAGATAAATGTGACCGAGTGAAGTACAACATGTATCATTTCAATGTATCTTACGTATACCTTACAAGTACATCTTCATGATTCTATGATGCTGTACATAGTATCATACAAGTAATTAAATCTAACCAATTCTATGATACCATTCACATTTCCTGTAGAGCAAACTGTATATTATGCAGAACCACTAAATGCTTGTACAAATATTAAAGGATGACATTGAACAATATTTTTTTTCTGATATTGAGTGAATGCAACTTATTTTGTAAGTGACTTATTGTTTCATTGACCATTCTTTTATTTACATATTCATTTCATATACACTTCTATTTCTCTCCTACAGCCTGTGGTGAAGCTTACAATAAAACTGAGGATTTAGAAGCATGTAACCTTGGATGTAAAAGTCAGTTACCTCAAGCCCAAAAACTCAAAGAAAAGGTAATCATTCTACTAAACTGTAAAAGTCAGCTACCAAAAATGTACCTTTTAACTTCATACATTTCAATAGGTTTAACTAATCTGGAAGGAAATTGCTTCATAAAAAGATATACATTGAACCTTAAAAGGCTAATAATACAGAAAGTTTTCGTAAAGATTTACGTTTGTTTGCAATATTACATTTGTACTGGTATATCAGTGGTTAAATTGACAGTTTGTAACTTTCATTTAGAAGCAATGGTTGAATTCTTTCAGTCTTAGCCTTGTAATAATATAAATATAAATGACTGTTGTATTACAAGCCGGTGGTGAGGAGCCAAGTATACACATGCTGTATCCTATGATGTCTGTACAGTAACTAAATATATAACTATGTTGTATTACAGGCCAGTGGTGAGGAGTCCAGTATACACATGCTGTATCCAATGATGTCTGTACAGTAACTAAATATATAACTGTGTTTTATTACAGGCCGGTGGTTAGGAGTCCAGTATACACATGCTGTATCCTATGATGTCTGTACAGTAACTAAATATATAACTATGTTGAATTACAGGCTGGTGGTGAGGAGCCCAGTATACACATGCTGTATCCTATGATGTCTGTACAGTAACTAAATATATAACTGTGTTGTATTACAGGCCAGTGGTGAGGAGCCCAGTATACACATGCTGTATCCTATGATGTCTGTACAGTAACTAAATATATAACTATGTTGTATTACAGGCTGGTGGTGAGGAGCCCACTATACACATGCTGTATCCAATGATGTATGTACACAGTATGTACAGTAACATGATTGACCACATCACACATGGCATGTCCATCAGCTGGTCTTTCTACATGCAGTCAGATAATGGAAAGGTTATTGTTGTCAAATCACAACCACAAATGTTCTCAGAAATGGACAATGATGACCTTTATGATGGTAAGAATGAACACAAGTTTGGGAGTAGACAAACCATAGCTCAGGTGGACTTTTCTCATACAAATCCCGTCCGTCTTCCGTCCGTCGTTAACTTTTAACATTTTCAACTTCTTCTCCTAAACTCCTTGACCAATTTCATCCTAACTTGATAGGAAGTATCCCTAGGGGAAGGGGATTCAGATTTGTTCAAATAAAGGGACTGTGCCCCAAGGGGGCACTACTAGGGGGGAAAATAGACAAAACTTCAAACATCTTCTAATAAACTAGAAGGCCTGGAGCTTAATGTTTTGGTATGTAGTAACTTTAGGGCATGGAGAACCAAGTTTGTTCAAGGCGTGTCTCTTGGGTCAAAAATAGGCTATGCGTTTTGGGGTCAAAGTTCAACACTATAGCAAATATGTTAACTTTTCATATTTTCGACTTCTTGTCCAACATAACTGGACCAATTTCATCCAGACTTGGTAGGGAGTGTCCCCAGGGGAAGAGGATTAAGATTTGTACAAATGAAGGGGCTCAACATACAGGGGGTGCCACTTTGGGGTCCAAAAGGGGGACAATTTCACAAAATTTCAAAAATCTTCTCCTTATTAACTAGAAGGCCTACAGCTTAATGTTTTGTGCAAATCTATAGGGGCGACACTGTGGGGTCCACAATGGGGAAATAAATAATAAACTAATAAACTAGAAAGCCTAGAGCTTAATGTTTTGGTTTGTAGTAACTTGGGGGCATGGAGAACCAAGTTTGTTCAAGGCATAACTCTTGGGTCAAAAATAGGTAAGGCGTTTTGGGGTCAAAGTTCAACACTATAACAAATACGTTAACTATTCACATTTTGACCTCTTGTCCAAAACTACATGACTAATTTCATCCAAACTTGGTAGAAGTCATCCCAGGGGGAAGGGAATTCAGATTTGTTCAAATGAAGGGGTCAGGCATGTTCAAAGCGTGATCCTGGGGTCAAAAATAGGTTACGCGTTTGGGGTCAAAGTTTTATTTATAAAGCAAACATGTTAACTGTTCACATTTTCGACTTCTTGTCCACAAATACTGAACCAATATCACCCAAACTTGGTAAAACGTATCTCTAGGGGACGGGGATTCAGGTTTATTTAAATGAAAGGGCTCAGCCCCAGGGGCCGCTACTTAATTTGCCATTATGGGTAAAATTGGACAAAATATAAAACATCTTCTAATAAACTGGATGGCCTAGAGCCTAATGTTTTGGTTTGTAGTAACATTAGGGAATGGAAAATAAAGTTTCTTTAAGGCGCGACCCTGGGGTAAAAAAGGTTACACATTTTGAGGTCAAAGTTCAACACTATATATATAGCAAAAATGATACTTTGTTTCAGGCGTGTCCCAGGGGTAAAAAAAGTTATGCATTTCGAGGTCAAAGTTCAACACTGTATATATCGCAAATGTGATACTTTTTCACATTAGCGACTTCTTGGCGAACACTTCTTGACCTATTTCATCGAAACTTAGAAGATGTCATCCTTAGGGGAAGGGGATTCAGATTTGTTCAAATGACGAGGCTAGGTACTCAGGGAGGGTCACTTGAGGGCCCAAATGGGGAAAATTTGATACATTTTCAAAAATCTTCATATAAACCAGAAGTGCATAATGTTTTGGTTTGTAGTAACTTTAGGGCATGGGAGAACCAACGTTGTTCAAGGAGTGACCATAGGATCAAAAAGTATTCAAATGCTTATCCAGATGGACGATAAGGCCCCATGGGCCTCTTGTTCAACTACCTCTTTTGTTTTCATTGGATTGCCTTTTTTATTGATTCCTCCATGTAATGCAGCAGATGTTAGGTTTGTTTTATGTGCCAGGGGGGTATTGTTGTAATTTCTACAGTACCTTGTTTTATATTTCTGAGAGTATTATTAGAAAGCCTAGACCTACATGTTAAATAAAACGATTTAAAATATGATAATGTGTTAGCGTTTTGTATGTAAGAACTGTCTTCCCGTAAACTATTTACAGTTTGGTGAGGTAGTGTTAAACTTTTGAGTTTAATTGCATATTGAGTTGATATTTTGTCTCTACGAATTTGCAGTGGCTCTTCTGCAGCAATTACTTGCAATGTTGATAGGGAGTACCAGTTCGGGCACATAGACAAGTTTTCAACGAGAATTTGACAGCCATAGTGTAAAGCACTCAATATTAAAGTTTGATATACAGTCAAAAGTGCTCAAAACATTAAGTATTGTAATAAATAGTAAGAATACCACCTTATGTTACTCAAGACAAAGCCAACAGACTGTAAATGCATTATTAATTACTCGTTCATGTCAAACCTTTTATCATATTCTAAATTCTAGTTCAACAAGTTGTCACTCAATGTCCATCAATCTATTAGAGTACTTTTCATATTTATGTATAAATAACTATCCATTTTAGTATTCATAAGTAAGTTGAAGTCAGTCATACACTACTGACATTATACCCATCTTTCTCGACTTTTTGTATATTGTGAACCGTTTATATTCTACACAACATCTGGATTAATTAAAGAACCAAACTCTATACATCTTCAAGTGTAATCTATTGTGGAATCTGCATCCTGTGTAACAAATACGGACTCATAGTTAATCGTTCATCATCGTCTGACATCATCGTCATCTTTTACCTTCCCACGTGCTGGTACACAACCGAGGGTCAAACCCGTAACTTACACACGACGACCTCATCCCGCACGCACACACGAGAAGACATTCAAGTGTCGCCGAAAAGCCCGGTGATAGTACCATTCACCCCTTTATTATAGTATATTTATTGACGTTCAATCTCAATTAGTAAGTTTGTATTTCCACCAAAAATAATATTCTCCATGGATATACAGTGTATAGGGAAACAAAACGAAAAACGATTGCAGTGTTGATTACAGGAAAAACAAAAACGAAGCAACATGTACCTCTGTATGGAGTTAGAAGAAAAACATAAGTGTTTGCAGAGAATAAGGCGTTTACGCTACATCTGCGTTAACCTCCTGGTGTGTCTTCACAACGAAGAAAAGTGTTGATCATCACAAACGTGGACAAAGGTTGACATCAGTACAAATGATGAATATCGTAGTATACAGATAATAAAAGCAACACAGATAAGGGCAACAATTATTTGTGTCAGCAGCTAGAATAGAGACTATAGATACCCGTGAAGAGTAAAACTTCCCTACTCCACATGTGACACACGCCGATAAATGCCTCCTTAAAGACGACAGATTAAGTTCAACGGAAAGGAAGATGTGTGAAAAAAGCCAAAAGCATAAGCTAAAGAAAAAAAAATAATGTTTTAAATCGGCAAAAGCATACATAGGCAAGTTGTTGATTCAACACAATGCTGGAATGGAATGGTTAAACAGATTCGCGCTGCGGCAACCTTCCCACCTTACTTTTGGGTAAAATTCCGATCCGCTGAGTGCGTCCATGTTAATTCAGTGCAAAGGATCAGTAAAAAAACCCAATCGAGAACACTTTCCCGTGGCTATTAACAAAACCCTCAAACCTATGCATAAACTCAGAGAATATGCCAAGGTGAAGACGAATCTATAATGCTCCTTGTATATGGCTCATTTGTAAATTCAAGATCGGCACATGCTCAACCATATTTTTTTCTCGACACAACAGTAACAATTCAGTTGAGAATGGATCATGAGTTTGAGCATAAATTGTATGCTAAACTCAAGCTGATTTCGAGGTAAACTGTAACTTTGTGATTTTCTTGAAGATGAATGAAAGTATTTGTTTTCTATTTTGCTTTTGTTGTTTCCGTGTCTGGTTTTTCCGTAAAACTAAAATGCTCACACGCACGTGGGTTTGCGTGCAGGTACTTGGGTACCCAGTTGTGTGTTACGTAGGAATGAGGAGGAGATAACCAGTCTAGCACTGTGTTGAATCAACAACGTTCTGTCTGTGAGAAGGGAGCGAACTCGTATACTTTCTTGTTTTCTACCCGGAACACCTTTTGAATCTTCTAAGCGTCATGGGATATTTGGCATCATGTTGCTAGCTGACGTCACGGGCAGAGGGAAAACAGGCTGATTTGGGACAGAACAAAAATGGACAGAGGAAACGTGTGATCCACTGACCAGAGTTTAGGTAAGTCGTGTACGCTTGAACCCGACAAACAAAACTGCTACAAGCTGTCAAGAGTTTATGAACGACACTATATGTGATAATGTCTAAAGTTTGAAAGATTTAACGAGAGCACGACCCCTCTCAAAACCTTTAATTGGCAGGTGCTCGATTACAATAATATATTGTTTACATATTATAGATTAACATGTGCCACGGAGACTTGGTCGTATTTGCTTTATACACTGGAATCGGATTTTAAGCATTGATTTTAACAGTGCAAATAGCACTAATTAATTTATAAGATAATTTTGTTATTGCACTATAACAATTAAAACAAATGTGTAATATTCATATTATGCTGTACTGAGTTTGAGACTACACACTATCTGGCCTAAAACTTGCTAAACATATTGATCTATTGATACACTACACTGTGATAGTTACACCGTCTTGTCTAAATTGTGAACAGTATAAACATGTTTTTGAAACTGTTAGTTAGAAATGTAGTGAGTATGTGGGGACATGATTTTGTGCATGTATAACAGTTATGGTTGTAATTAGACCTGTTTTTTTATCAAATTTTTTGTTTGTATTATTGGGTATTAAATTCTTCTTATTAGGATGTAGACCGAGAGTCATCTGCCCCTCAAACGAATGCCGTTTTCTGATATTGTTCATTTTAGGGGCAGAGTTCCATGCTATTAAAAAGACGTCGCATACTTATCTCGATTGCCGACAAATAAAAAACTGTCACTTTATGCATCACCCACCGGAACATTAATTAACTAGAATCCACCAGAAAACAATCACATTATTATATTTTTCTATCGTTTTTGATCACTTAAACGTGACGAGTGGAGAGATATCATCAACCATACCGCCATATTCATTCCAATCGACGGACGTTAATTCCATATATGGTAGATATAGTACCACTACTCCCATATATGTGAACTCGTGTTCCAACAAAGGAAACAACCAATATGCGAAGAATTCTGGATTGAACTAATTTCTAATAATTAGGATGGTGTTTGCTGTTGAAAGTGCACACTGATGGTGACTCTACTGTCTCACTGAAATATCAGGCCATATGCACATTTACAGTGTACTTCACTCTGTCATATTATCTTGACACTGAGCCGATCAGTCCTTCTTCTAGGCAGAATTTTGAGTGCTAAATGTATGGAGCTAAAAAGATAACTTAATCTGAACAGCCTATGTGTGATGCAACTGCACAAATTGGGTAAATCTTCAAATTGTACCTCTCTTCAAATTATTTAACGCATAGGTAAAATATTCTACATAATGCCTACAATTAATGTTTTAAAATTTCAATTAATACTCTGCTCTTCAAATAAATTCACCACTCTTAAATTTAATTTTTTATTTGATTTTTGTGTAGATCAATTAATTTTTGCATGCATTTAAAGACATAAAGCACTCAAGAAATTATATACATCCCTCTTGAAATGAACTACTGTACACACCAAACTATTTAATGTGTGCAAAATTCTTCTTCCTTATGCTTGACACCTGATCCTGATATAGTCCTATAACATCGGACTCCCCTGTTTGTTTTTTGAATGGTTTATCCATTGTTGTCAAATACCCGCAGCAGAATGTTGATTTAATCATTCCAATGTTGACATGCTTGATATTTTTTGTAAAACAGTTATGTATGGAGCTAAATTAGTGCTTACTTTAGAAATTAAGTCAATGATATATTTACAGTGAAATAATCCACATTGTTATGGGAAGTGTAAGCACAGCATCCATGTTGTTGTTTTCTTTAAAAACAGAGGTTTATAAGTACAGCTTCATAGCAAAAGTATTCATGATTTTTCAAGATGGGGTCGTCGTAGTGTCCTTGCGTACAACAGGGCGTTTTATATCTAAACATGTAAAAATATTTGTATTGTAGATAGGTGAACCTTATAATGAATTGGTCTTGTATCGTTAAATCATTAGTAATGTCCCGCAAAACCCTACTTCTATTAGATTTTACATGCCGTAAAAGCCATGTCCCATAGAGCTGCGACACCTTTTACAGCCTCCCTCTTCTTTGTAAATTTTCTGGGCTTCCAGTTGTCAAATATTTCCCCAAAATATATCTGATGGTAGATTCTGGGATATTAAATAATCTAACAATTTCAGACGTCTCGTGCACAGCTGATTTTAAATCTACAATTGCCTTTACAATTCACCTATTCTGATAGCTCTGTCGATTTCCTACCCATGTCCGCGTTTTGGCTTTGTTGACAAACAAAATCCACACATGCAGATGACTGTCACATATGTATACGTCATCAAAAACCAGGCAGACCATAGGGGGTGGTCTTTACCGATGACGTCGTAAACTGTTACAAATCACGAATACTTATGCTATGACGCTGTACATATTACAGAATGTCCCTTAAACTTGAAGCGAAACAAGTTTGTAAGCGCAAGTAATTTTACTTGTTTAGTTTAATACTTGTGTTCAATATGGAACAGCTTCTTCTCTTGGTGTTTCCAATACGCGCAATAGCACTGTTGACATCATGACATGCTTTGTACATGCAGACAGAAATTGGGTAATTCTGGATACTTTAGCAGCTCTGTGAAAGAAAGTATATACAATTGTATGTTCTTCTATCAATTAAAGTTTGAGTAAGCCCAACCTTTTATCCAGCATTGCTTCAGAATTGCAGCGAAGCCCTTGAAAGTTCTGCCAGATTTCTTTGCGGAACCTGCTAAAGGAAAAATGACAACAATCGATATAACTCTGCGTCCATTCAAAAAGCCTCAATGACCCTTTGAGAACTATGCTGGCTGGAGCTTGAGTTCCAGGTAGGGTTAATCAAGTCAGACAGGTTGAAAGGTAAAGGCCCGCAAAAAAGGGCACATCCTTTGGAAGGAATGCTCAGCTGGCAGTCCTGCCTACAGGGATTTTTAACCGTACGTTGGCACAGTAAAGATCCCTGTGTAAAGTTTGATATAAGAGTAGGCTGTTGCGTAGGCACATCCTGTTTGCTGTACTATTCCCATTGTTGTGATTTCCTTACCAGTCACTGTTTCTCTTCTTGTCCTATTGACTGCTTTAGTCTTATGTCACTATATCAGTGAAATACTTTAGAAGTGATGTTAAGCCCCAAATAAGTAAACAAACAGCTTCTTTTTTTCATATATCAATTTAAGAAAGGTTACATTCTTGTACATCAATGTTCTGTAAGTAATTTATTGCAAGGTTCAAGTGATTTGTTGCAATTTTTACAGTTTAAATCATTAATGTGAGAAATAATGTATTTTAACTGGGAATAAATCAAAAGTTTGTTTACGGTTGGTATGATTTAAGAATTGCACTGTCTCTGTGTTTGTTTATCTGCCTGCAAAGACAGCTTGTTTGTGGATCCAGTCTCCCTTTGTCTGACTTCTTTGAAATCGTATTCAATAAAAAAAACTTGGTACATATAGTATGCATGCAGTGATGTATGCATGAAGTAAGACCTTAGAAATTGCTCAAATCTTGAGATTTTTTCAGAGTTATTGCCCTTTGATACTAATAAAATTTGATACTATGTTGATTGTTGTTTTATTAGGGTTTAACTGCCCTTCAACTGACATGTCTTGGTAATTTCAAGACAATTTTACTGCTTGTAACAGTGCACATTTATGGCGACTTGGTAGTGTTGTCTCACTTAAATATGCCACAGGCACATTTACATGATACTTCACTCTCACACATTATTCTGGCACTGAGTCAACCAGTCCTTCTACTAGTTCTACCCAGAAATGCTGAGTGCAAGGGAGGGAGGGAGAAGAGTACCTTATTTTAACATCTTGGGTTTGATGTGGCCATGATATGAAACCCACCTACCAGATCAGGAAGTGAACTCTCTACTAATGAGCCACTGTGCTGATTTTGATGCTAGTATTGAGCGTAACCTTGCAAGTACTTCTCTTTCTGTATGCCTTGTCTAATTTTTACATAAAATTTGACTCAATGCAAAATCTTGATACTTAATACAGATGTGGATGTAGCAAGGATGTTTTAGTGTGTTAATTTCTTTGTTATACCAAAGTAAAGCTGTGCATCATAATTGTCAATTTGATGATAATCGGATGCTACATATAGCAGAATTGTAGTAACTACATGGATGTAATCCTTTACCATTAGCTGACAGATGTATACATTGTTAACAAGATTAAAGCAAAGGTATTAATGAAACAAATGTAGAAAAAATAAGATTCAATGACACTTTAAACGTGCCATCTTCTTGGATTGAAACAATGTTAAAATCATGTAAAGTGTGAAGTGCTATCTGTTAGTAATGTAGTTCTCTACACAATTATACTGTGAAAACTCTTGGGTATAACTACTCATTGTCTTGTAGTTGCACTCAGCAGTAAACATTAGGGGTATATTCTTGTTGTTAAATAGTAATATTGTAATATTATAAAATGAGAAACTCCTTCAAGTTTCATTACATCTTAGCTGTGTAACCTGTAGAACATACCTACATGTATACAGGTGACAGATTTAACTGATTGTACGATTGTTTGGTTATTTTGATATACATACATATATATGTTTATACCAGTATATTTAAGGACAACATGCTATTTGTGTTCATTAGTGAGGAATTACACATACTTGTACAGGTTCATACGACTGTCAATGCAGATTTCTGATAGATTATGGAAAAATCATACTTTGGTTTAAATAGCAAACAGTTGTATCCATTGTACTGAAGCATATCATTCACAGATCTAAAAGTCTTACAAAAAGGAGATCAAAGTTGAATTATTTAATTCTGTACCCCACCATGTCTGTACACCTAACACACCTGGCTAATGTTCAGTGAGTGAAATAAACATTTATAATTAACATATGAAATAATTGCTCATATAAGCTTTAATAATTTAACCAGTACTGGATTGTGAGTTTCAATCTGTACATACTTGATCTGTATTACTGACACTTGAGAAGGATCTGTTAACATTAAGAAGTCATTAAATGGTAAACAATTACAGACTTTAATATAGAAACTGTACTTATTAGCATTAAGTGTAACTGCTTTGGCATTTGTCCATAGAAATGTGAACGCAGTTTTAGGAATTAAGAATTTTTGGTAAAATTAAAACAATAACTTGAATTTTAAGCAATAAATAGACAAAAGTAATTCTTAATTGTAATAATATATTATTGGTATTATGACAATTTATTAATATAATTTTGTTGTTGTTTACACCAAAAATATAATCTGCTATATTATACAATATCATGTAAGTTGTCAATATACTGTTGTGTTTGAGTTTTAAGATTGACATATTTAAACTTGGACTAGTTGGAGAAGGTAATGTATCGTTAAAGAGTTATGTTATATACCCAGGTATGAAAACAGTATAGGGTAGTAAATAAATATACAAAAATTATAAATAGAGTTTTGTTTCCTTTCTACCTACATACCCACTAAAAAGCCCTACCCAAATTAAATTAAATCATAATTTCTACTTAAGAATAATTTGTATTTGAAAACTTAATGAATTAAATGCAATATTTTTGTGTCTATCATCAGATCAGCTTGTTCAAGTAAATGTATGCTTTAATACGGTATATGCATTAATCAATAATGTATATGTGCATGGTAAGTTCTGTACATACCAGGTATTTCCCTACTCTTTTTCAACTGGGTCCAGGGTCCAACCAATTGGGAATTTTAAAGGGTAAATGGCCAAATTGGGAAAAATATGATTTGTGAAGAACACAATTTTTGTTATGCCATTTCAACTCATGCTTATATCCTGTATTTATTTTCATAATACACCATGTACTTAAACATTAAACTACTGTTAGCCAGCCAAATACTGTTACACTGCACTTATTTCATTATAGAACTGCAATTTTCTTTTTCTTTCACCCATTTCTTTTTTGACATTGCCCTGTTTAAAATTGGAAATTTGTTTGGTTGACATTGGTATTTTTTTAATATTATTTTTGCATTGGAAAGGGTCTGTTAACAGGAATTAAAAACAGCCTAGAAAAATCCCTGGCCTGCATATAATCAGGATAATACGACAGAGTGAAGAATCATGTCAATGTGTCTGCAGCATGATGTGTCAGTGAGACAGCACTATAAAGTCGCCATCAGTGCCCACTGTTACAAGCAAACACTGTATCAATATGACCTTGATTTGTTTGTTTAATTTAGTCTTAAGGTCACTTCAAGAACTGTATTGAAGGGGCATTAAAATCATTTTAATTATAGAAACAAAGTAACTGTATAATGATGTAGTTAATTCATAATTGTTCGAAAAATTAGACATATTTCCTTTAAAATGTTGATTTTTGTTGAAATAATATAGTTATATCACTGACCTATATTATCTGTGGTTATACATCTACATGATCTACAGTATCCCTAAAAAGTGAGTATAGAAGGTATTGAAAAGAATTAAAGTCTTCGTGTTAGCTTAAAACTTGAAACAAATTTTAATACAAAGCAAGTTGTGATACATGATATTAAAGTGAAGAAATGATACAATTTTTAGGATATAGTTTTTATTTAGTCTTTTTAATGTATTAAAAACCACATTTTAGGGTTTTTTGTAATTTTTTACTGATGTTCTTATTTCTAAGCTTATATTTATACTTTGTTTCTTATTCAGATTCAGATATACAGCACATAATGAACAGAGTTCACAGACAGTTCATGGAGATGTGTACGAAAAAAACTACTTGATCAATGAATAGAATGTAAACTTCTCTCAACAGATTCTTTTGATCAAATATCATGTGAATGTGTGAACCACAGAAAACTTTATAGTAAAGAATTAACATTTTAAACAAACATGATTCGAAGTGCTCATCGCTCAAGTGCCTCAGAACTTCCTCTGACAAGAAATATGCCTTTCCCGTCCAACAGCGTTCCTAGTCGTAATCAACCTCGTAATATGACAGGGATATACCTAGGTCTGGTAAGTGTATCATTTTCATAATCAATGCTATATTATACAATAATATAACAGGGATATAATAAGGACTTAGTTGTGTTTATCTGCTTTAGTCATGATCAGCCCCATATACCTTACAGAATAACTCTGGTATGTGTATTCTCACATGTGGTAGGGATCTTGCAAAGGGCTGTATCAGCCTGTCTCTGATATTCATTGTATGCAAGTTTTCCCGCTAAATTTCGTTTGAAATGTTCCAAGATCTAATGTTGGCATTAAACGAAAAATAAAGTATGGCTATTTTAAAAAGGGGAATAACTGGTTAAAATTATTTTATAAAAAAGATAAAGAAAATCTAACGACAGTTCTAGGTCAATATTGAAATATCGCAACCCAATTTTGGAATTTTTGTCTGTGCCTGGCCCGCCACAGTTCACCTTGATGTTACCTGGTACGATTGTAGCTATCTGCTGTCTCTTGTAATAATGGCAGGGATATTTATCTGCTATCTCTTGTAATAATAACAGGGATATAGCCGGGAATGATTAGTTTCTACCAGTCATTATCAGACCCATGACATGATAGGAATATGCAAATACAAATGTATGTATATGTCTGCCATAAAGTCACAATCAGCCCAATATTGGCAAGACAGACAGAAATATGCCTAGGACTTAAGTGTTTACCTCCCTTAGTTACTATCAGCTCATATCTCAGTGATTGAAGTCAAAAAATTGTTTTTAAATATATAAACAAATATATTTGGGAACCAATCAATGAACAAGGATTTGTTTTATGCAATTAATACATAATATCAAAATGCTGTGACACTTATTTAGCACACTAATATCATCCTGGTCAACTATGCATTTGTTGGATAATAATATTTAACTACCTGAAGATTTAATATACAACTCTACCGAGTTATGTATGGATACAGGGAACAATATTACTTCTATGTCAGTAGCCATTTTTTATCCTCACTGCAGATCATTTATTAAGCTTTTCCAAATACATGATTCACTTTAATAACATTTTGTTAGATACAGGTCGATCACCACTAATTTGTCCTTCTGGATGTCGTTTACTCGTTAATGACGTCAGAACGTTAAGGGCCCTTTTCTCATGACAGCAGTCATATATTGTTTGTATTATATTGACCAAGTAGTACATGTTGAAATTATATGAGTTATTTCCCCTCCATTAGGTGAAAGAATTTAAAGTGAATTATGGTCTATTTCAGCATCATCCAAGGAAATCATATAGTTAAAGAGCTCCATATTTGAGTGATAAATTTGAGAAAGATTTGTAATCTCTGTTTTAAATTCAAATTTAAATTTTAGAGGGTTTGCTTAACCATTTATTATATAGACATTTACTGTATATTTCATGCTTTTCTGACTAAGCAGATTGCAAGAGTTGCTATATATGATGCAGAAGGAAGGAATATTGTGCAAGACCCTCTAGGCTGAGTGCTATATTTAAAATCTTTCAAGCATAAACAAACACAATCTGTTTAAGGAAATAAAATTGTACTTGCCTCAAAAATATTTTTAATCTTGTGATAACTCCATAATGCACTTTCCAGGAAAAGAATCTATTTCCAGTGTTATACCATATTTAGATTATTTTTTGGTACTAAAGTATCTGAATAATAGTTGTACAAAGGTTATTTAGGGATTACTCTGGGCGTTTATTTTGATGATATAATAAGTCTCGTAACAACAATGATATGACATTTTTATGATATGACTAGATATGCATTGCTAAAACTCTGGGAAATGTCACATTTCAAATGGGATATTTAAATTAATATTTTAACGTTTGAATGAATGTGAGTTTTGTAAAAATGTGAGAGAAAATCCCCAAATCTCGCCCCAAATAAATCCCTGCTTAAAAGTGTAGATATATTGTTGGTATATTGTTTTAAGTAGTGTTAATATAAGCACAAATTGAAGTTGTTACTTTGTTTTTAATGGAGGAAGGAACTAGTTATTTAAAAGACAAAACATTTCACCAGGAAAATTAAGTGTCTAATATGTATGTTATTATGTATGACATATTTAAAAAGAGCAGAGATTTAATAAATGTTTTACATTTTTTTGTAGGAAGGAAACATAAGGCCTCCAGGACAGAAAGCTTATATACCACCCCTAGCCAGAGGGAGGGGCACTTCCCAAAGATTACGTACACCAGCTGAGCACAAGAGATATGTTAGTGTTACAAACATAATTGATTAATTCACAGCTCCCCTGTACTTTACACCTTTTTAATCCATCTGGACCAAAGGTCCAAGGTGGACTTTTCCCATACAAATCCCGTCTGTCGTCGTCGTCATCGTCGTTAACTTTTCACATTTTTGACTTCTTCTCCCAAACAACTGGACCCATTTTATCAAAACTTGGTAGGAAGTATCCCTAGAGAAAGGGGATTCAGATTTGTGAAGATGATTAGGTTCTGCTCCCAGGGGCGCCTTCTTTGGGGACCAAATGTGGAAAATTTAACAAAATTTCCAAAATCTTCTTCAGATAAACTAGATGACCTAGAGCTTAATGCTTTGGTTTGTAGTAACTTTAGGGCATGGAGAACGTAGTTTGTTCAAGGCCTGACCCTAGGGTCAAAAGAAGGTTACACGTTTTTGGGTCAAAGTT